>JAJONR010002639.1:0-54136 GCA_029582245.1 Solanum etuberosum | reverse complement strand
TTATGGTCATTTGAAGTTGACCCAAAACTCATAACTTAAGCATAACTTGCAAAATTTCAGATTTTGCTATTTCCAATTTAGTTCTTTTTGAAACTCAAGGTGCTACATCTAGTGACCTTAACACTTAAGAAATTTTAAATTCCTCGGTAAATCCTACTCACAACAAAGGATGGTACGAGTCTTAGCTCAAAAAATTTCTGGGCTGTTACAGAAACATTGTAGGCTCAAGTATGTATTAGTACATGTAATGTACTAAGTATGAGAAATATGCATAAAAACATAAAACATAATCATAAGGGGTCATAGAGGAAAAACATGTTATGTCTGAGCAGGATAAATTATAGAAAGATTATTTGAAGAAGAATCATAAATCAGGAACATGGTCAATGCATCTTAAAATCATGAGTAAATCTACTTAATAAACTTTAAAGTAACGTAGTGTATTTTGTGGGATATTTTCTATTAACTGACATAGACCATGCGATTTATATCATGGAATCCGGTGTCTTGCTCCCATACCCAAAAGAGATGTCATTTCTTGTCATGGCAACAACCTTTAACTTCTAGCTTAGGTGGATCAACTAGCTATGTCACTAAAGACAAACCTACAGTGGTACGTAGATAGGGAAATTGAGTTTCCTACTAGAGACCCGGTCTCTAATAACGGGAGAGCCTTCATGTTAATGTCAACTCGCTTCTATGTAAAATCCCAACAGAATTATTCATAAATATAAGCATATCATCATCCATAAAATAGCAAAATTAAGTTACTAATTTAATCTATAAACATCATAGAGTAGCTCCTTCAACCATGTGTGAGAAAGCCTTTCACTAGATCATGACTTCTTAATGTGAGAAAACTATTCAAAATTTTATTGATGCTAATCTTAAATCAACCTAGATCATAAAAATATTATTTTTTCATAAATCATGCATAACTTCATGAAAACATCATTCACAAGTTCCTAATTCCTTCATCAATTTATTTGTTTATGAGTTTATAGTCAAAATCATGATCAATGCATGTGTTCATGTGATTTCAATTGGAAAGCACGTAATTTAGTTTAAAACTATCAAAACAAGATCACATTCAAGCAATTGAATCCACATAATTTGAGCCCATGAAGGATTGAATAAAAACCTAATTAGTTTAATGAAATTGATCTTGGAGAATTGAGAAACCTTGTGTAGCTCAATGGATGATTGGAACCCATTCATGATTGGAGGATCAAAGCCCAAAAGCAATGGAGGAATTGGAGGCTTCATGCTTGGAAACCCTAACCTTCTTCTTCACTTTGGGAGAGAATTGGAGGGGATTAATGTGGATGGGATTTAAGAGTTTGAGTGAATGAGGGAATTGGGGAACTTTCTAAGGGTGAAAGGTAGTTATAGGGCTTAAAATATGGGTCAAAATGACATAGTATAGGCATTGATGCAAAGAAAAAGACCCAAATACCGTTAAAAATAATTATCAGATGGTTCCTACTTTGGACCTATGGTCCATAAAACTTTCTACGGCCCGTACAGGTCAACCCTACAACCAACTTAAAAAAACCAAATTCAGTTTACTTCCCACGAGAATTTTCTACGGTCCATCTACAATCCTACAGTCCGTAGACCTCATCCGTAGAAGTCAAGTTCAAGTCCAAAATCTCAATAAGTCTCGGTTTTTTTTATGACACCCATTCTCTGACCCGTAGAACAAATGACGACCCTTCAAATCCTTCCCTAGAACTGAGGTCTTAAACCAAATCTCTGAATCCATCCTACGAGTAATCTTTATGGCTCGTGCAAATTCCTATAGTTCATCCTGTTCATTCGTAGGTCAAACTTCAGAAACATGAATTTCCAAAAACTCAACTCAAGGTCTATGAATTCCTTCTTACGGCCTGTAGAACTTTCTATGGTCCGTAGATAGGACTCGTAGATCCTACTTAAGTTCAAAGAATTTATCTTTTCCTTTCATTTTTGACTTTTAAATTTTCGAGGTGTTACATGTCTTAGGGTGTCTAAAAGCAACGTTAAGTAGAGGCGTGTTCATGGATGTAAAGATTTCCATATTTATGAATGAGAGGCAATGAAATATTTAAGAAATACGTCACTTATTTCATATTCTGAGTCATGCAATAGAGTGAAACTCTAGTAAGTTTCCATCTTACTTGTGCTACATACATTTACAGAATCATGCCTCCGAAAAGAGCTTGTGTCAGAATGAATCAGAATATGGAGCCACAAGAACCTCTGGCTCCTCTTGACCCTTTGGCTGAACTGGCCACTCATACCAAGTTTAGGAATGGATTCTAAGTACTAGTTCAAGCCATGTTTCTCAAAATTATTGAGAGTTTGTGTCCCCGTGAACCTAAATATGGGCAGAACTTCTACCAGAGTCTAAGACCTCACTTGGATGAACCATCAAGAATTCCATGGTTAAAAAGTGGATGAGGATCCTTAAGAATTCATTAAGGGTATTCATATGTTCTTGAGATTATGGGTGCCAGTCCGTTCAAAAGTGCAGGTTTGGTCGCTTATCAATTGAAGGGACTTTTTCATATTTGGTTTAAATAATGGAAAAGGGAAAGGGTGACTATTGCAAGCCCATTGGATTGGGACAATTTTAAGGGTTCTTTTCTAGACAGGGTCTTCCTTCTTGAGATAAAAAGGCTAAGGTGAAATAATTCATTAATTTGAGTCAAGGTAACATGGGCGTGAAGGTGTATGCTTTGAAATTTATTCAACTATCAAAGTATGCTCTGGCTATGGTGGCTGACTCTAAGACCTGTATGAGCAAGTTTGTTTCTGGTGCTTGAGAGATGGTGGTGAAAGAGTGTAGGACTTCTGTGTTGATAAAAAAAGATTGATATCTCTATGTCGATGACCCATGCTCAAAAATTGAGGAAGAGAAGCTTAAAGAGAGTGTTAGCAAGAACAAAAGGGCTCAGGACGATAGTGTTGACTACACTTATTAGAGATCCAATGGTCGTTTTCATTCCCAGTTTCATCAAAGGTATAAGCCCGACACCATCTTCTTCTAGTGCTCTAGTGCCTAAATTCAATAAGAATAGAGTGCAAAAATCTAAGTCTCAAAGTAGTGCTTCTAGTGGACATGTTTTCCCTGTATGTCAAAATTATGGAAAAAACCATCTAGGAGAGTGCATGGTTGGTAATGGTGGTTCCTATGGATGTGGTAAGACTGACCATATATTGAGCGATTTTCCATAGGGCATAGGCTAGGGTAGAGATGTTTGTCCCCATACTCAGCCTACCACTTTGTTAGGTTATTTGACTTAGTAGGGTACCTCATCTAGCACTAGTAGAGGACAGAATCCCAACAGATTATATGTCCTTCAGACTTGAAGAATAGGGAGGATTCCCCTAATGTGGTCATTGGTATGTTACGAGTCTTTCAGTTTGATGTTTATGCCTTATTTGACACAGGAGCCACAGTTTCCTTTGTGACTCTTGTTTCTATAAAATTTGGTGTTAGTCTTGAAATCCTATTAGAACACTTCTCAATCTCTACTTCTATTGGTGAGTCAATTTTGGCTAAATGGGTGTACATAAATTACCTTCTTTTATTCTGTTAGAAAACCACATCAATTGATCTAGTAGAGTTATATATGCTTGACTTGGATATTATTCTTAATATGGACTAGCTTCATGCCTATTATGCCTTAGTTGACTACAGAACAAGAGTCATAAATGAGCCTGTCAGTGAATTAAAGGTTAGTACCTTAGCACCTATTGGTCAATTTATCTCGTGCCTTAAGGCAAGAATATGGTTTCTAAGGGTTGTATATATCATTTAGTATGGGTAAGGGATACGAATACTGAAACCCCAACTCTTAAGTCAGCTCTTGTAGTGAATGAATTCTTATAAGTGTTTCCTGACGATGTTCCCGGAGATTCTCCCGAAAGGGAAATTGACTTTGGGATAGACGTTCTTCCAGATACCCAAACCATCTCTATGGGGTGCTCCAGTTCTATTTGTGCGAAAGAAAGATAGCTCTCTTAGAAAGTGCATTGATTATCCACAGTTGAACAAGGTCACAATCAATAATAATTATTACATCCCAAGGATTGATAACTTGTTATATCAACTTGAGGGTTCTATTTTCTTTTCAAAGATAGACCTCAAATCATGCTATCATTAGCTTAGAGTTAGAGAATGTGACATTTTGAAAAGAACTTTCAGGACTCGGTATGGTCACAATGGATTTTTTGTTATGTCTTTTTTACTAACAAATGCCCCTGCAGCTTTCATGGACTTTCTAAACAGGGTGTTCACGATATATTTGGATATGTTCATCTTTATTCACGGAATGAGGATGAGCATGTCAATCATTTAAAAATTACCTTGCAAATTCTCAAGGACCGTAAGTTGTTTGCTAAATCTAGTAAGTGTGAATTTTTTTTGTTGTATGTAGCATTTGATGGCCATATAGTCTCAGGAGAGGGTATTTAAGTTGATCCTACGAAGACCAAAATACTTAAGATTTGGCCTAGACCTTTTTATCCCCTGGATATTAGGAGCTTCTTGGGTTAAGCTGGTTACTATAGATTATTTTTGAAGGATTTTCCTCCATTGCATCTCCTTTGACTATCTTGACTCACAAAAAGTGAAATTTTAGTTATCCGAAGCCTGTGAGAAGAGTTTTCAGGAGTTGAAGACTTGACTTACTTCAGTCCTGACTTTGACTATACTAGAAGGTTCAAATAAGTTTGTTGTGTATTGTGATACCTCTAGAATGGGTCTTGGTTGTGTGCTGATGCAACATGGTAAGGTTATAACTTATGCTTCTAGGCAACTTAATGTTCAAGAGAGTAATTACCCGACTCATACTTTGGAGTTTGCGGTGATTGTTTTTTCCTTGAAGATATGGAGTCACTGTCTTTATGGTGTTCATGCAGATCTATTCACCGAATATAAGAGTCTTCAATATGTGTTCCTACAAAAGGACTTGAATCATTACCAAAGGAGATGGTTCGAGTTGTCAAAGGATTATGACATGAGTGTCATTTACCATCCGGGTAAAGCAAATGTAGTTGCAGATGCTCTTTAGTAGATTATCCATAAACAGTGTTGCTCGTAACGAGGATGAGAAAATGGAGTTAGTTCGTTCTATTCATAGGATTGCTTATTTGGGAGTTCATTTGGTTGATTAAAATGATGGTGGAGTTATCATTTAGAATGGGTCAGAATAGTCTCTTGTATCGGATATTAAAGAAAATCAGGATAACGATCTGACTTTGATTGAGTTGAAGAAAGTGGTTCTCAAAAAATATATTAAGGATTTCTTTCAAGGGGGATATGGTGTGCTTTGTTATCAGGGTAATTTATATGTTCTAGATTTTGATGAGTTGAGACAACAGATATTATCAGAAGCTCACAGTTCTCGGTATGGTATTCACCCGGGAGCCACTAAGATGTACCATAATCTACGGGAAGTCTATTGGTAGAATAGGATGAAGAATGATATTGCGGAATTTATGGCTAAGTGTCCGAATTTCCAACAAGTTAAGGTTGAGCATCAGAAACCAGGTGGTATGACTCATTATATCAATATTCCTACTTGGAAGTGGGATGATTTGAATATGGAGTTCATCACAGGATTTCCTCGTATGTGTCATCAGCATGACTCTATTTGGATGGTTCTAGACAGAATGACTAAATCAACATATTTCCTTCCAGTTAAGACGTCCTATTCAGTCGAGGATTATGCTAGACTTTACATTCGGGAGATGGTTAAGTTTCATGTTGTTCCTTTGTTAATTATTTCATATAGGGGTAATAAATTCACCTCTCAATTATGGATTGTCACTTTTATTGGAAAACCCCTCTTCTTTCTCGTAACTAAAGACCTCTTCTACCACAGGGGTTGAAAAAAAGGGGCGTGACAGGGGGATGTATGGTTGAGTAAATATCAACATTCTCAACTAGTATACTTGCTTTGGCAAACCCATATCACACCTATGTCACATCATTCTCTCATGGCTTCAACCAATTTTGCTCATAGGCTTGCCACTCATAGATTTTTGTTCAAACCTTGTTAACTTTCCAAATTAGATGATATTATTAGGATAATTGATTCTTGTCACAATCTATGATTTAAGGTCATGATGGCACCTATTAAATTCCACCAAAGGTAAGCCAACCCTTATCTCGGAATAAATAATAGCATGCCTAGGGACCGGAAGAAGTAGATTGAAGCATAATACAATATATTAAGGTAGAAACAATGAAAATAAGATAATTTAAATATACAACCCTTGAACGAGGATAAAAGACAAGATTCATCCCAAAACCTAGTAGATGCTAGTGTAGAGCTACTACAAAAGACCGAGTATACATAGACATATATAAGAAATATATAGACTGTCTCGAGATACTAATGACTAGACATAAATATATAGAAGGAGACTATTCAACCACGATGCCAATAAACTCACCTTAAGTCTTAAGAATACCAGTTGCAGCAAGACAAGAATCATGAAGGGCGACTAAAGTTTGGATCTGCATCAAGAGAAAAATACTGAGTGTAGTATGACTATCAAAACAACATGTACTTATTAGGCATCATAGAATGATCGAGCTCGCGATTGTAATTTTATTACAACAAGCGAGTAAATAAGGTAATTACAAAAAAGTAGAGGCATAACTAGAAACAAATTATAGTTAAGAGACTAAGGAATACTACGAAAGCAATAAAGTTGTAAACCTAATTGGACCCCATAAATGCAGAAGGAACAAACAATGTATCACGACAATAGTTATATAATCAATAATCTGACTTGATCCCCATAAGCCCGGTGGGGACACATAAAAGCTACACTACAACACCCAACTCAGTAATGACCACGAACTCCTTTGCGGAATCTAACATTGGAATAACGCTAGGTTACCTAGCATCTCCAAGAACTTAGTCGGAATAGCCAGTCCTTCACAGAATCATAAGTCAGAAAGTCTTGCAAAAACCTAGCACACTCTGGCATCTTACTTAAGAAAGCCTTATCAGACCTAGCACAATCTGAATGTTACATTGAAATATCTAGTCTTTCTCAGAATCTTACATTAGAAAACCTTATCTGAACCTAGCACACTCCCAAATATTACATCACAATAGCTAGTTCTTCTCGAAACCTTAAGTTGGAAAGCCTTATCGGAACCTAACACACCTAGAAATCTTACATCAAAACAGACAGTCCTTTCCGAAATCTTACATTCGAATTACTTAGAAACCAACTCGATCTTGGATTATTACATCGAAATGACTATACATAAAACTAACAACTCCCAAAATTTTACATCGGATCACTTGCACAGAACCCTAGCCCTAGCATACACCAAAATCTTTCATAGGAATAATGAAAATAGTAAAATGCCCCTCCCGGAAACTAATCTTGGATCAGCTATATCACATAAATGAATAGGGTACTGAACGAGTCTAAGAAGTTATCTCACCATAATCAGCCAGTCAAAGATACTAATAGGGCTACCCAAAGGTTGCAACCTATCCCTAAGGGTAATATCTAACCTAGTTCATTCTCAAATCTACCCCAACTAGCTTGAGAAACCATAATCTAAGGAAAATAACACAAATGTATGCTAAGGCTCAATAACATCGATATTAAGGCCATTCTAACCTATTTCTAACTCATGGGGACAAATATAACATCGAACTACTCATTATCAACTCAATAATTCTTGATAAAATCAAAACAAGGCTAAATTTGTCCGGTAACAATAAAAATAAGAAATCAAGCTACATAGCAACCCACCACTTAGCAAATTATCATGTTAGGACAATCAACAATCAAGGTCTAACTGTAGTAAGACTTAGCTTTACTCAAATCCAAACACACATCCTCTAAACCGCTGAACTAATGTTTTCCCCATCCGAGCCTCCTCTGTATGAGGCCACACTATCAAAATAGTGATTCCAACGTCAATACAACCATTTTGACACCTATAACTCAACAAATGAAATTAGATCTAAAATTGAGCCAATAAATTGTATTAACCATGTCATTGTCACAAAATTGATTCCATTAGTAGGACCCAACTAGCCAAAAGAACTTATTCCTTGAAATTGGGCACAATCCAGGCTCTAGAACGTCTTAAACAGCCTAACAATCAAACAAGGCTAAAAAACCCATTTCTAGCTAAATTGAATGGATTAAATGGAAACCTAAAAGTTTAGGAGCGTGAAATGTCAACCCTTATGACGTCTGCAAGCTGATCTAATCTTAAATCACAGAAATCCTTATGAAATCACAAAGTAATGAGCTCTCCAATACCGAAAATCAAAAAGAAATTATGAAGGATATACTAGTGATTTAATAACTGTAATTTCCGCTCCAGTGACCCTAGCGTTGCAGTTTAGACGTCACCAAAGTAGAAAAGCATCTACCATCATGAGTGTCCACCAATCGGCTAAACTCCACCAAAGAGGACTGGACTTCTGCAAGTGTTAGTTCACCAGTGGGAAAAATGTCACGACCCAAAGTACATTCTAGATGTGACATGGAGTATAAGACCTCGAGAAGCCCTACACAAACCACTTGACATACATACAACACCATATAATAGAAAATACAAGGAAATTTAGCAATAGGTCTCATATCATAAAATGGTTTTACATAGGAGCAGAAGTATGATCATAGTCTTGACAAGCTAACCTAATAAATCAAAAGAGTAGTTGGTACATAACCCATACACTACATACAACGTCTCAAAACTAAAGACATAAGAAGGCAAAGTAAGGATAACACAGTCCTAGGAATATGAGGACTCTCCTAGTCTTCAATGATCAACCAATCAATTATCCACAAGCGGGAGGAGAAAGAGTGTTGAACACTACTTATGAGACAATTTATGCACAAGTATGCATTAGTACATGTAATGTACTATGTATGAGGGACATGCATAAAACGTGAAATATGACCATAAGGGGATATAAAGTCAAACATGGTATGCATGACAAGGCTAAACCGTATTGAAAAGCCTTTAAGGAAGAATCATAAATAACTAACATGGTCAATACATCTTATAATCATAATGAAAGCTTCATAAAACCTTTGAGAGAAAGTTCGTTCATTTTGTGCGATATTATCTTTAACTGACAAAGACGTTCCATATTATTGGTTAATAGAGAATCAAAATCAATTTACCATGTGAGAAATAATATGGAATTTGATGTAACTCCCATACTGAGAAGGGAGACTGTACTTGCCATGGTAGAACTTTGTTTGATACATTCATATGCTATTCGGGACGTAACCCATACACTACATACAAAGTAAGTGCTTGCTCATCAATGTACATTCATGGGGGACAATTCTTCTTTCGAACAAATAAAACCAAAGCACCCCATGGTGAGATACTTCGCCAATAAATTCCTTATCCCATAACTCTTTCAATGTATCCTTTAACTCCTTAAGTTCTACCACAGACATACGGTAAGGAGTAATATATATAGGTTGTGTACTTGGGATAAGGTTAATACCGAAGTCTATTTCCCTTTCGAAGGAAAACTAGAAGATCATCGAGAAACACTTCAGGAAACTTATTTACACTTGGAACTAACTCAAGGGTATGGGCCTTGGAATTTGTATCCCTAACCTGAACAAGATGATAAATGCAACCCTTAGAAATCATTTTCCTAGCCTTTAGGAAATATATGAACTAACCTTTAAGAATAAAATTTCCTCATTCCTATGATATGGTAGGTTGGTTCGGAACCTTGAATGTGAATAATTGGGGTTCTCTCTACATGAAGCCAATCAAACCCAAGAATGACATAAAAATATAACATATCAAGCTCTATAAGATCAATATGAGTGACTCTATGAGAAAAAGAAATATGACAATTTCTATAAACTCTCTTAGGAACAATAGAATCAACAACAGGAGTAGAGAGATGAAAGGGATTAAATGGATTTCAGGACCAACATCAAATCTCATGGTCACATAAGGAGTAAAAAATTATAATGTAGCACCGTTATCAAGTAAAGCATAAACATCAAGGTGAAACACTTTGAACATACCGGTTACAACAAATGGATAATCCTCGTGATCTTGTCGAGTCTGAAGTGCTTAGAATCTATTTTGTTGTGGAGCGCTCAAACCAGAAACACTAAGCTGATATTTCCTAGAATCCTTACCCTTACTAGCTTGAAACAAACAACCCTTCACTTTATGACCACTCTTTCCACAACCAAAGCAACCATCGGTACTGGCCAAATATTTCCCATCATGTTTCTTGCCACACCTAGTGCAAGTAGATATAAAAGATCCACCACCATTACCTCCTTGAGGTTTAGGGTTAGACACCCTATATTTATAGAACTTTGAGGTTAGAGCATTAGAAGAACCTTGGCTAGAAAACTTTTTTTATAATTGAGGACGCCATGTCCACCAGATCTCGAATGAGAAAAGTCACCATCACCAGTCATTGCCCTCTTTGACACTCTTTCCCTTTCCTTGAGAATTTCCTCTTCAATTTGTTGGGCATGTATCATCAACGGTAGGATATCCATCTCCTTAATCAACATGGCAATACGACATTCTTTGACCACTATTTTGGATACACCCGCCATAAATTTACTCATCCTTGTACTAGAGTAGACAATAATAGTTGGAGCATATTTATCCAACTGAGTCAACATCAAAGAAAACTCCTTCACACTAATATTTCTTTGATGAAGGTTGACAAACTCGAGTACCTTTGCTTCCCTCATCTCAAGGGGAAAGGAAAAACCAAGAAAAAACCCTTTAAATTTATCTCAATCAAGAGTACTCGTATCAATTGTCATCTCTTCCTTCCATTTTTTTAACCAAACATAAGAAACATCATTAAGTTGACAAGCGGCCAACTCCGCCTTATCCACCATTGACACACCCATAACCTTCACTATCTTATATACATCATCAACAAACTCCGGATCCTCATCAATTTTCGACCCATGATATTCAAGAGGATTAATCCAAGTAAAGTCCCTTATCCTTATTTCCCCCGTACCCACCTTTGGGTTCACGGAAGAAATGATTTCTCTAATATATTTGGCCGACATAACTTGATCCAAGCCTTAGAAAGTTGCTTGGAACTCGACATGAGTTACATCATCAGTTAAAGGATCACCCAGAACTTGAGGAACCTTGGGCTCTATGGCACGACATTAGAGTAGTGAAAAAATTGAAGCTCCCTAGACACTTTGTAGCCTCCCATTCATAAATGTTGTGGGCTTCACACTTATGAACAAGACTCTATTCAATGCGGCTTGTCAGACACCGTAGGACCTTCTCGAAAACCTAGTTCTGATACCAAGTTTGTCACAACCCAAAGTATACTCTAGACATGACATGATGTATAAAACCCCAAGAGGCACTACACAAGGCCTTGACATACATACAACACAATATAATAGAAAATATGAGGAAATTTAGCAATAGGTCTTATATCATAAATGAGTTTGACATAGGAGTGGAAGTCTAATTATGGTATTGACAAGCCAATCTAATACATCAAAATAGTTGTTGGGACGTAACTCATACACCATGTACAACATCTGAAAACTAAAGACATAAGAAAGCACAGTAAGGATAACATAGTCCTCAGAATATGAGGATTCACCAAGTCATCACTGATCAGCCAATCAACTAGCCCTGAGCGGGAGAGGAAAGAGCGTCAAACCCTACATTATGAGATAATGTAGGCACAAGTAGGCATTATTACATGGAATATACTAAGTATGAGGAACATGAATAAAAATGTGAAACTTTATCATAAGGGGACATAGAGGAAAACATTGTATGTATGACAAAGAAAAAACGTATTAAAAATACTTTAATAAAGAATCATAAATCATGAACATAGTCAATGCATCTTAGAATCATAATGAAAGCTTCATAAATATATTGAGAGAAACTTAGTTCATTTTGTGGGATATTAGCTTTAACTGACAATAGACCATGCGAGCTATAACATGGAATCCAATGTAACTCCCACACCGAAAAGGGAAAGTCTACTTGCCAAGGTAGAACTCAACATCAATCATTTTATTGATATTTGTAGATCCACTAGCTAGTTCACTTAAGATAATCCTATGAGGGCACGTCTTTTGGAACTAGAGATTCCTACTAGAGACTATCATATTTGAGCCTCAATTCTCTCGGTTCTAAGTGAAATTCAATCGAAATACGTAAACTCAATTGTCAAAATATAACATTAGGGAAAGAAATAATTACAATACCAATCCAAATACTAATTTCATATAAGATTAGATCCTTTAAACAATGATTCATGCATATGTAAGAAATCCATTCACCAATCATGATTTATCTAAGTATGTGAGAAAACCTTTCACAATTTCATGATGCTTACCTGAAAAGAGACCTTAGATCATAAACATCTTTCTCATAAGTAGATACATAACTTTCATATTTTATATTCATAACTTCATGTGTTACTTCATAAATTTATAGTCAAACTAATGAAAATGCAGGGGTCTTATAGAAATCAATTGGAAATCATGTAGTTTAATCAAAACAAGCATAGGAAGATTCAAATTCAATTTGGAAATTTAGATATCCTTTGGGACTCATTGGATAAATGAAATCAAAAGGTGAAATTCCACATACCATGATAAACAAAGCCCAAAGCAATGGTGTAGATGATGTTTAGTATGGCCAAGGACCGACATAAGGCTATTGATGGTTAGAAGATGTTGGGTGTGACAATGAGGTTAGTTTCTAGAGTTAGGAGTTGGGTTTCATCTACCAGGGTTCTATGTTTGCTCTACTTTGTGATTTTGGTATGGCGTTTGTCTTCTCTGGTGAATCTGGTGCTTTGGGCAAGTTTGATTTAGTTGGGAGGGTTCGAGCCCAAAAGAGAAAATGGAGCAGTCTTTGGAGTTTTGAATTAAATTTGAGGATTTTCCGCTTAACCTGACTTTCGTATTAGCATTGTTCGATCTATGAGGGTGCCTGAGGGTCAGGCGGAGCATGCGGACCCGATATCCTTATCTTTTCGTGCCTTCAGGCTATAGTTATCCTTCAACTTTCGCGGATAAAAGATGTTTTAGTAGTGGATGTTATAATCAACCCCCAATTCATTTTCTCCATTTTCTTAACTTTTCAATGTTTAGAGCTTTCCTGTAGCGACCCAAGTCATTTATGACTTGCATTGACTGTCACTTCCGTCGTCGGGTCGTTCATTTGAATTTTGTGTAGGTTTCTATGTTAGGAAGCTCTCAAATCTTGAATGGTCATTTTCCATCAAAAGTTGAGGAAGATGGCCTCAGAGTCCATTCTGACGATTTCATCAGCTTTAGATTGGTTATTTTAGGCTAGTAGCATAGTCGGTATAGCTCTCAAGGCTTTCAGTACAAGTCTATGTGATGAGGCGTTTTAACTTTCAAGTTGAAGAGTAAGTTTGACTTTAGTCAACATTCTGAGTAATAAGTCCGGATGAGAATTCCATCAGTATAGTTAGCTCGGAATTTTAAGTTTAGTCTAGAACGACACTTTGTTTAGGTCCCGAGGCTTACAGGCTAATTCCAAGGCCCCTTGTACATTTTGACTTAAAATGGGAATTGAGTGTGGGACCCACTTTTTATTGAAACAACCTAGAATGGGAACTATGATGGTTCCATTGAGTCCGTAATGTTGCTTCTGATAGGGTAGCATAATTTGTTTATGTGCATAGGGTTCTAGATGAATCCTGGGCCCGTTGAAGTTTGGAGGCCCAAGCCCTTTGCTGTCAGCTGAGACGTCGTAGTAGAGCGCCTGGCCTCGCGGTCGAGAACGGCGGGCGCCCTGGCATGCTTGTTCGTGCTCGGACTAACACATTTGCAAATGGCTTGCCTCATGTTCTCTTGCGGTCGCGACTGGCCACCGACCGAGCCTCTCTATTAAAGGCTAGTTGTGAGGCACCCTTGGCTTCAATTGTTATTTTAGCAATATATCCTTCATTTTAGCTCCAATTTTGGTGATACAAAGTTCCACGCATTGTTAATTACCAAGGCTACGTGGTGAAGTAATTTTACTGTGTCGATTACTTTCCATTCTAGCTGAATTGCTCCGGTAAACTTCTCCCTTTTCTCTTTTAATTTGAGTTTTTATTGTTGTTGTTGGGTTTGTTTACTTTCGAGCCTTGAATTGTGTTTTATTATGGGACACAAGTTTAAAGAATGGTTTAAGACCTTTTGACAGTGTCAATTTTAGAATTCCCAATACGGGTCCCAAATTCCTTTGACTCAATTTTAGGTATGTTTCCAATTGTTTTGAATTTAGTGTCTAAACATCTGTAATGTCGTGGTAATCAATAATTTTATAGTGTGGTATTGTTTGGAGGCCTTTAGGAGGTAGATAGCTCGTGTGTTATGGATTCGGAGCACTCGTGATTGGTTGTAAGGTAGGCTTCAGTCTACTTTCTTGATTGAGCTTCTTAGATAATGATTAGTGTAGATTTCATGTAATTTTGAATGGTATTTGCCAGATATTTAGCTTCCCTCTTGTTATTCCATCTTTTCTTATTTTCGTCGGAGCCTTAGGATTAATGTGGATGTTGGGATCCTTAGTTTAGGTTTGTAGCTTCTATGTGGTATCAATTGTCTTGTTTATCCTTGGTGGAATTGATACTTTGTGACCTTAGACTCGGTTGGACCTTAGGTTCCTTAGATTGTGCTATACCGTCCTTGCACTTATGCTCTACTCCTAGTAGACTTGAATTGGGTTGTTCTCTTTCTGTTGGTACTTGTGACCTAGGTGACCGCCGTAGCTGTGGGTTGGCCTTAGCTATGTGCAATCTTTGGTTGGAGTAGCATGATTGAGGTAGGGTGTAACTCTTTGAGTCGGTTTCCCATTTTATCGATTTCGAACTCTTTCTTGGTCCCTTCACTTGTTGTTTAGCTGTAGACTTGCTATACTCTTGTGAGCTTTACTATATTATTGGGTCCGAGGCCGTAGGCAAGCACAAGTTGGATCCCAGGTTAGTACTCTCCGCTTTATAGTGTTGTTTTGGTGATTATTGGGTCATTTTTCTTGAGTGCCTTGTTTGAATGCTGGTAATAGCATGCATTGCACTTTCGTTCATCCACGCAGATTTTTTTGTATGATCCCAGCTCATGCATTTGCATGCCTAGCATTCATGATGAAATACATTTTTACTCAACTCTTACTCCAAATTGGTTTTAATGGGAATTGTACCACATGGATCACTTGTCTTACTAGATTTTGAGATTACGAGGCGTCAAGGATGTACTCTTTTCCTACTTGAGATATTAGAGGCATCTGTGATGTGCTTAGTTTTCACTTGACTACTCGGAGCGTCGACACCCTTTCTTGTATGATTTTGGTTTTACTTATTCCCCCGTTTCATTCTTAATAGCTGGGTGGCTTACGTCCCTAGGAGTTGACTGGCTGGCTGGGCGGCCTTGATACGTGACAATTCTTTCGAAGTCAACACGCACCTGGGTCACTCTTGCTAGCAGGAAAACTTACAACCCTTGAAGTGGACTGATTGGCTAGGAGGCCTGGATTGATTTGTCACTCTTGCTAACTGGGCTAGGAGTGGACCGGTTGGCTTAATGGAGTCCTATGGTTATGGTTTCAGATGGTCACTAATGGTTCTGCTGCTGACCTTGCATTATACTTTTTTGTTGTTTGTACACTCTGGTTTATGGGGGCGAGTTGGGTTATGTTTGTTATTTGTACCTTCTGGGCTTATGGGGGTCCAGTTAGATTATTGTTTGACTGTATTCTATTATGTGCTATTGTTTTATTGTTACCTAGTGGGTTTTGACTTTAGAATTGTAGTTGTGGGTCCTCGTGACATTGGGTAATTTACTTAGTATCTTAGTTGCTTGCGATTAGGTTGTTGTCTTACGATTCAGGTACACTATTGACTTGGCTTCTTATTCCTTGTTTCCTTTTTCTATTCTTTATATCCTGTCTACTCTAGTATCTCATGTTTAGGTTTTTGTGCTATGCTCTAATTATTGCTTGTTGTTTATGCTTGTGTTATATTTTGGACTTAGTCGGTCATTGCTTGCTATGTACTGTTTTTGTACTCATACTAGACTTCTGACTCCTACAGATTATAGTTGAGTTATCATCATTGATATGGAGTTGTGCGGAGTAGCTTGGGGTTTCAAAGATTAGGGTGAGCTCCTGTAGGGTCTGGCAATCTCGACTCTCATCCCCGTGTCTAGGATCTTAGTAGAGGCAAGACTTGAGGATTGGTGAGTCTTCATAGCATTCAAGGATTTGGCAATCATTTCTCTTATGTTCTTTTGTTTTAAGTTTTGAACATTGTTGTATGGGTTGTGTCCCAATATTCTATTGTATTAGATGGTTTTTGAGACAAGTGTATTAGACTTCCACTTTTGAAATGCAAACTTTGATTGTGTTGAAATGTTCTTAAAATCTCGTAAATTTCTATGTACGCCATGTTACATCTAGGGGGTACCCCTGGGTTGTGACAAACTTGGTAATTAGAGCACACGATTTAGAATGGTTCTAGGATGTCTCAAAACCACGTCAAGTAGAGTCTTGTTCATAATTGTGAAGCGCGCCACATTTATGAATTAGAGGCTACTAAATGTTTTGGAAACTTTACTTCTTTCTTCACTCTAAGTCGTACGATAGAGTTTAACTCTATAAGGTCCTTCTCCTAATCCTTACTCGATGGTCTAGAGGATATGACTACTCCAAAAGCTTTTTCTAGAAGGAATGAGGGAGACAATGTGGATCAAGAAGCTTCTCCTCAAGCTCCTCAAGCTCCGGTCGACCCTTTTGCCGAGCAAGTGGCTAATGTGGAGTTTAGGGGTGCTTTTCTAGTACTGGCTCAAGCCGTGAAGTCCCAGTACAATAGGGAAGTTGTAGTCCTCGTGAACCCAAATGTGGGTACGACGTCATATAGAGTGAGGAACTTCACTAGGAGAAATCCTCAGGAAGGAAGGTCTAGAAAACTAAAAAGGGCAAGAACTGAGGATAGTAACTCTAGGTCTAGTGAACGTGGTCGTTCAAGGTTTCGGCAAAGGTTTTCCGAACAAGGTTCTTCTAAGGCTCCTCCAAGGTTTAACAATGAGAGTGTGTCTAACCCTAAGCCTCGAGGAGGTGGTAATGGGTATTCATTGTCAGATTGTGCTAAGTGTGGAAGAAAGTATGAAGGCAAGTGTCTAGCGGGTTCCAATGCTTGTTTTAGTTGTGGTAAGATGGATCACAAGATAAGGAATTGTCCTTCAATTGTTAGGAATGAAGGAGATAGTCATCGCAGGGCTCAACCCTATCATTCATCTGGTCCAAGTGGTTCGAGTATGAATGCTACTAAGCAAAATAGATTATATGCACTTCAGACTCGTGGTGAACAAGAGGGTTCTCCCGATGTGGTTACCGATATGTTGAATATTTTCCACCTTGATGTTTATGGTTTACTTGATCCCAGTGCTACTTTGTCTTTTGTGACGCCATATGTGGCCATGAGGTTTGATGCTCTTCCAGATGTATTTTTAGAACCTTTTTCTGTATCTACCCATGTTGGTGATTCTGTTGTGGCTAGGAGGATCTATAGAAGATGTCCCGTCTCCTTATCCCATAGAGTTACTCTTGTTGATTTGGTAGAGCTTATTATGCTAGATTTTGATGTTATCCTTCGTATGGATTGGGTGCACTCTTATTATGCTTCTATTGATTGTAGAACCCGTGAAGTCAGATTTCAGTTTCCGAATGAGCCTATCCTAGAATGGAAGGGGGGAAATTATATGCCTAAGGTTCAGTTTATTTCCTATCTTAAAGCTAGGAAGATGTTTTCTAAGGGTTGCATTTACCATCTAGTTAGGGTGAGGGATATGGATTCAGAAACCCCTACTCTTGAGTTGGTCCCCATTGTGAGTGAGTTTCCAAAAGTGTTCCCAGATGATCTACCCGGTATTCCTCCCGAAAGGGAAACAGACTTCGGTATTGACCTTCTTCTAGATACGCAACCTATTTCTATTCCTCCTTATAGAATGGCTTCGGTAGAACTTAAGGAATTGAAAGAGCGATTTAAAGATTTGTTGGATAAGGGTTTCTTCTGACCGAGTATCTCTCTATGGGGTGCTCTGATTTTGTTTGTTAGAAAGAAGGATGGTTCTCTTCGAATGTGTATAGACTACCGGCAATGGAATAAGGTCTGTGGCTTTTCTAGGTCACATGGTTTTTAGTAAGGGTATTGAGGTAAATCCTATTAAGACGGAAGCGGTCAAGAGTTGGCCTAGACCTCTATCACCTACGGATATTATGAGTTTCTTGGGTTTGGCTGGTTACTATAGAAGGTTTGTTGAGGGGTTTTCTGTGATTACCTCTCCATTGACAGCATTGACTCAAAAGAAAGCTGAGTTCATATGGTAGGAAACTTGTGAAAAGAGTTTTCAAGAATTAAAAGATAGACTTACTTCCGCTCCGGTGTTGACTTTACCGGAAGGTGCAGATGGTTTTGTAGTGTATTGTGATGCCTCTAGAATTGGGTTGGGATGTGTGCTTATGCAAAATGGTAAAGTTTATTACCTATGCCTCAAGGCAACTTAAGATTCATGAGAAGAATTATCCTACCCATGACCTTGAATTAGCGGCGGTCATTTTTGTGTTAAAGATTTGGAGGCATTATTTGTATGGTGTTCATGTTGATGTTTTCACCGACCACAAGAGATTGCAATATGTGTTTAATCAAAAGGATTTTAATCTTCGCCAAATAAGGTGGCTTGATTTATTGAAAGATTATGATATGACTGTTCTCTATCACCCCGGTAAGGCGAACGTAATAGCTGATGCTCTTAGTCGATTATCTATGAGTAGTGTTGCTCATATTGAAAATTATAGAAAAGAGTTGGTTCGAGATGTTCATAAATTGGCCCAGTTGGGAGTTCAGTTAGTAGACACTACCAAGGGTGGTATTATGGTTCACAATGGTTCAAAATCGTCTTTTGTGATGGATGTGAAAGACAAGCAATGTCTTGATCCGGCCTTAGTAGAATTGAAAGAAGCGGTGCTTAGAAAGTTCGTTGAGGCTTTCTCCCAAGGGGGAGATGGTGTACTTAGATATCAAGGTCGTTTGTGTGTTCCTAATGTTAATGACTTGAGGGAAAAGATCTTTTCCGAAGCCCATAGTTCTCGGTATTCCATTCACCTGGGAGACACCAAGATATAACGTGATTTGTGGGAGATCTATTGGTGAAATGGCATGAAAAAGTATATTGCGGAGTTTGTGGCTAAGTGTCCTAATTGCCAAAAAGTGAAGATTGAGCACCAGAAACCTGGAGGTTTGTCCCAAGACATTAGTATTCCTACTTGGAGGTGGGAAGATTTGAATATGGATTTTATAGTAGGGTAGCCACGTACTCGGTGACAGTATGATTTGATTTGGGTTATAGTAGACGAATGGTGAAATCAGCTCATTTCATTCCTGACAAGGTTTCTTATTCGGCGGAAGATTATGCTAAGTTATTTTTGAGGGAAATGGTAAGGTTGCATGGAGTGCCCTTGTCCATTATATCTGATCGAGGTACTCAGTTTACCTCTTAGTTTTGGAAATCTTTCCAAAAGGGTCTTGGCACTAAAGTTAAGCTTAGCACGGCTTTTCACCCACAAACCGATGGGCAAGCGCAGTGTACTATCCAGACTTTGGAAGATATGTTGAGAGAATGTGTCTCGACTTGAAAGGAAATTGGGATGATCACTTGCTATTGATTGAGTTTGCTTATAATAATAGCTATCACTCTAGTATTGGTATGGCTCCATTTGAGGCTCTTTATGGTAGGAGGTGTAGATATCCTATAGGTTGGTTTGAGGTGGGTGAAGTTTCCTTGATAGGACACGAGTTAGTTCATGGGTCTATAGAGAAAGTTCGACTTATTAGAGAAAGGTTGAGAACAGGCCAAAGTCGACAAAAGTCATATGCCGATGTTAGAAGAAGAGATCTTGAATTTGATGTTCATGATTGGGTTTACTTGAAAATCTCACCCATGAAGGGTGTAATGAGGTTTGGTAAGAAAGGGAAGCTTAGTCCCGGTTTTGTAGGCCCATATAAGATTTTGAGACGTGTTGGTAAGGTTGCTTATGAACTTGATTTTCCTAATGAGTTGGCATCGGTGCATCCGGTTTTCCATGTCTCTATGTTAAAGAAATGTGTTGGAGATCTTGCATCTATAGTTCCCTTAGAAGGGTTGGGAGTTAATGAGAATCTCTCTTATGAAGAAGTACCGGTTGAGATTTTAGACCGACAAGTTAAGAAATTGAGAAACAAAGAAGTTGCTTCCGTGAAAATGTTATGGAGGAATCATTTAGTTGAGGGTGCTACTTGGGAGGACAAGGCCGATATGATGTCCCGATATCCTCATCTTTTTCCTTCTACTCCTACTCTAGCTTGAGGTAACGAGTTCCTCATGGTTTACTCTTTGTTTTGGTGTCATGTGTTTTAGATATTTCCATGATTTCCTTACTTTATGCATGATCATGAAAAAAAAACTTGTGTTATGAAAGAAAATGAGTTTATGTGATTGATCTTCCTCATGTTGTTATGGATTGAGTATGAGTTGCCTATAGACTTCATGAGATGAATTGTTGAACATGCTATAGCTTGGAGTTGATATTTCCTCCTTGGATATATGCTTTTGAGTATAGATTGCATATAGGCTCCATGAGGTGATGTTGAGCATGCTTTTAGCTTGGAGATGGTAGTTCCTCCTTGAATATGAGAAATCCTTAAATTTCATGCATTATTGGTTTGCTAGGTCTAGTTTTTACCTTCCTTATGATGCATTGAGTATGTTTAGCTTGGAGTCGATATTTCCTCCTTGGTTATGTGCATTTTGATGAGATTGCATGCATGATGGGCTGCTAGTCTTGAGTCTTTTCCTTTAAGAGGTGTCTAGAATTCCATTCGAGGACGAATGTTCCCAAAGGGGAGATAATGTAACACCTCGGAAATCTAGTATTCTTAGCATGGGGTAAAGAGTCAAGTCATGAGCCAAAGAAGTGATCCTGGGCAACCTTCACATGGACCCATACGGGCCGTGAAGGGCACCACGAGTCGTGGTGCTTCCCATGGTGGCTCATAGTAGATAGCCAAGGGAGGGTCACCTCCCACGAGCATCATGACGCCCTGTGAAGGGCACCACGGCTCGTGGTGGTGCCCGTGGTG
The DNA here is from genome assembly GCA_029582245.1 of Solanum etuberosum. NCBI lineage: Eukaryota > Viridiplantae > Streptophyta > Magnoliopsida > Solanales > Solanaceae > Solanum > Solanum etuberosum. Next base: position 32,960 of record JAJONR010002639.1, on the reverse strand, counting down.
GACGAGGAAGTGATCTCCCCCAAGGCTGCCTAACTTGAGACCCTCCCACGAGCCACTTGATGGCTCATGAAGGCCACTAAGGGCCATGGGAAGGGTCGTGCTCATGAGTTGAGATTGAGAGGCTAAGTGGTGGCAAGCCAAACCACTGATCAAAGACCATGGCTGCCAACACCGCTCGTGAAGCCTCACTTGAAGGGTGGTTCGGTAGTGTTAAGTTAGGGGCATATGGGTCTTTTCCAGTTTTAATTAAATCAAAGCTATGTCGTTTTACCCAAGCCTACGACCCTATATAAGTGGTTTTGACCCCCAAAACTCACCCATTCAAGTCATTCTCTCAAAACCCAAAAGAAAATCAAAGTTCCTCCTCTCCAAATATTTCTCTCTTTAGAATTTGAAGAAGAAGAAAGAGTTGAAGCTAGAGTCAAGGTCAAGTCTCCATTCCTCAAGCATTTGTGGGCTTTGATATCAAGGTATGATAGCTTTTCATCCATGGAGCCCCCAAGATTCCCCAATTGAAAAGTAGAAATTCCCCAATTTGAGTTAGGATTTTCTTCTAAAGTTGTGGGTCTTGATGAAAGTTGATCCAAATGATTGGGTTATGATTGTTTATGCATGAATTGATAGGATTACATGTTTTTAGGATGAATTTACATGTACCCATGCTTAACCCATGTTTCTAAGGTGAAATTGATGTAAATGGGTTTTACTCCATGAAAGGAGAATTTATGGATTTAGATGTATTCTTATAGGATTGATAAGGTACATTATGGATTGCTTTGAGATTGAAGCATATAAATATGAATTACTTGAGATTGAAGCATATATAATGAATTATGATTTGTAGGGCTTTGAGAGTAAAGCTTATGTGATAATTGTTGATTTTACATAGGATTGTTGTGGATGGGATTTACCCACATGATTTCCTTATGTATGTATGAAGGTGAAAGGCTTTCTCACATTGAATGATTCTAGGTTGAAATGATTTGTCACCTAAAATAAATCTAAGTTAAAAGACTATGAAATTGATGAGGCTATAGGCGAATACCCATGACCTCCAAATTTAGATAGAATATGAGGCGAGTACCCATATCATATCATGTTGGACTAGGGGCGAGTACCCATGATCCTAAATGTAAGCAAGGCAAGAGGCGAATACCCATTAACCATTATAGCAAGGCAAGAGGCGAATACCCATTAGCCTTTATAGCAAGGATAAGAGGCGAGTACCCATGAGCCTTATAGTTAGGCAAGAGGAGAATACCCATAATCCTTTATAGAAATGCAACAGGCGAATAGTCATTAGCCTTTATAGCAAGGCAAGAGGCAAATACCCATTAGCCTTTCTAGTAGGCAGAGAGGTGAATCCCCATGTCTTTAAAAGTAAGCATGAATAGTATGAACAATGTTATGATGAATGGTTTGCTTGTATTGTTGCTTGGGTTGCCTTCTATGATATGTAAGACTAGAGACGGATTACCCAAATCTTGACTAAGGATGATTTGAGGTTACTTAAGGAAATACTCCTCCTATGTATGATGATTTATTGTGTGAATTGATTATGCTTATTACTTATGTTGTCTAATGCTTATGTTTATGTTGTTAATGCAAGTTATCATATTTAGTACATTCTTGTACTAACGCATACTCTTGCCTACATTTCTTATCGAAATGTAGGGTCCGACGATCTCGACTCTCATCCCCGTGGCTAGAATCTTAGTAGAGGCAAGACTTGAAAATTGGTGAGTCCTCATAGCATTCGAGGATTTGGCCATCATTTCTCTTATGTTCTTTTGTTTTAAGTTTTGAACATTGTTGTATGGGTTGTGTCAATATTCTATTGTATTAGATGATTTTTGAGACAAGTGTATTAGACTTCCGCTTTTGAAATGCAAACGTTGATTGTGTTTAAATGTTTTAAAAATCTCGTAAATTTCTTTTATCTTGACTATGAAAGCTAAGTGGGTTGTATGAGGCATCTCGGGGTCTTGCACGCCATGTTACATCTAGGGGGTACCCCTGGATCGTGACATGGGGTGTAGTATGTGTCTTCATGACATGAGAAATCGGGTTGTGAAATATGCGTACTGTTCCTCCAACTTATTACAAAGGGCCCCGTAAAGTTTTTTTTCAGAAAAACGTCGGAAAGCCATTTCGTCAAAATATTCATGGGCTAACACAAATAAAAAAGTGAGAAAATCGCCTGATAACTATTAAATGGATCAAAATTTCCCACAATAGGCATAGCCTAATATTCAAATTATAATTTTTTTTACATGCCCTTCTTGGTCATCATGTTTTCTTCTTTGAGATTTACTCGTCTTAATCAAATTCTTGGCATGAGATCCTGCCCTTCGTTTGATTCTTATTTTCAAGAGTGGTACAGATATGTCATTAAAAGAATGAATATCCAAGCTTGTAATTCGATAACAAAATTATTATGTTGATTATTACAAAAGAGGAATATGTATGCAATATGAAACTTTTATACGAGTACTCAGAGAACAACGAACATAAGAACATATACATTATAACTTTTAAGTTTGTCTAAATTTAGTAAGAAAAACTTTTAGATTCTTGAATACTTTAAAATTACAAAATGAATACTGAAAGCAAAGGGCATGAAGAATGCAGTACAATTGCATTACCTTTTCACGTTGAGAAGAAGATTTATATAATTGACTTTTTTATCCTATACACATCTAGATACCGGAAGATTTTATGAGTTATTTTTTAAATACATTAAACATCAGCACCACACTAAAACTGTCAATTTACAAGAATTAAAACTTCCTCCCACGTTTGCTGCCTATTTTCTGTCCTTTTCCACAATATCTTTTTTCATTCAGTGTATGTTGAGAACTTTAAGCCTCTCTTTGTGGTCGATCTTAATTGGATGTCTGTAAAGATTCATCTTCTATAACACAAATAAGAGTAATTAGCCCAAAAGGTCTGAAAAATTATGTAACAATAAAGTCACTATCTTATAAAATCACTTAATTAAATTTGTAAAAAAAATAATCTAACTTGATAAATAAATTAATTTTTATGTTGTAAAAATATAAATCCCAAAAACAAACAAAATTAAACAAGACCATATCATAAACCTGACTCTTATATTCACTAATAATGTAATACTACATTTTTATTTTTTTTGATAGGTATGTAGAAATGTGAGAAAATGGACAAACAAATAACAATCTGTTAAAGAAAAACTCGATACAAATACTCAAAGGAAAACTGTCCATTGTTAGTCCTATTAAAAAAGCCAGATCTCATGGAAAGAAGATTCAAATTACTATCACCCCAATTGAATAAAGAAGTTATTAAAATAGGTATAAATTAATCATATCAACAAATGTTGCAGTGTTAAAGAAGTTTAAGGAAAAAACAAATTGAAAACAAAACAATTATCATAGCAAATAAAAAAAAAAGGAAAGAAAGAAGTTATTTTCATCAAAAATTTTAGGTAAAATCATTCCTTCCATGTTCTTTAATTTTGTTGTTAAATGGTTTTGAGATAACGTATCACGAAAAGGCGGACCAAAGTGAAGTTTGAAAATCTATAACTATCCATTTAATTTTATTAGATTAGAACTCTATTATTTGTACTTTGTTAATATAATTTTTAACACATATACATGGTACAAATAAAAAATACTAAATTCAATTTAATATTCTTACGTATGTCACATGAATTGTGTACATCTAAATATTTTATATAGTATTCGTGCATCTCATGAAACTCTCTTATTATACAATGTGAAATTCAAATTTGAAACAACATTTTAGATTTGTGGGAATAGATCTATTAATAAAACTTTCCAACATTCCAAATTTGATTCTTTTGAAATTCAATGTTTGTAACATTGAAATATTTAGGTAGTATTAGCGGCTTATGATAGAGCAAGCAATGTCAACCGTGAAATTCAAATTCCAAGCAACATTTTTAGATTTGAGGAAGTAAATCTTTAATCTATTAATAGAACTTTTCAACATTACAATTTTGATTCTTTCAATATTTTAACAAGACATAAAAATCGTATTATGTTTTAAAAAAATAAGAAGAAGAAAATCTTCAAAGTAAGAGAGTTAGATTGTAATTATAACAGGTTAAACTAACATGCTTTTGTAAATGTAGATGCATGTCAAATCTTATTCAAAGGTTACTTCACTTCCGTTTAATATATATTGTGGACGGGGCCAATTAATAAAAAGGTAAATACTTTTGATAATTCCAATTTAAGAAAGAGCTATTAACTATTGCAAGTTACTAGACAAATGAATAAATGAATATTATAAGAGGAGAATTTCAAGTTTATGATTTCATATATTTTAAGTTTTAAGGTACGTGTTATAAGAAACAATATTATAATTATTATTTTATTAAAATAATAAAATTTAATAAATTGTCACAAATAATTTTTTTTTAATATTGACCTGCGCATCGCGCACGTACATATATGTATCATCCCGCCTTAGAAAGAGCTAAATATAGAAGAAATTAATTTGGAAAGAGCCAATTTGAGTTTTGTTCAAGTTAAGCTTATGATGTGAGTTTTGGGTCAACTTCAAACGACCATAACATTCAGTACAGGATGAGTTAGGTAGCATATAAGATATCAAATGAAAGGTCTTGGAATCCTCTTTCCAACGCCACTGAGTTTGCTAATTTTTGAATTCGGATGAGGGAGATATGACCATTTGAAAATATGTCTGTCCAGTTAAGAAAAGTTAGCCGGATTTAAGAGAGGTATTTGGTCTTCTCCTTACCCTATCAGCTTAAAACGAATTTTGGTAATATTTGGGGGTCTAAACTGATTTGGTTCAGTTTTACCAATCATAATTTATACTAGGGTTTTGAGAGGAGTTCAAGAAGAGGAGAAAAGGAGAAAAGTCAAGGTGTTCTTCAAGTTTTCTTGCAAATCGAAGGTTGTTTCGCCAAGGGTTTAATCCCTAAGAGGTATGTGAGTTCTCATAGTGTTGGGTTTGTTCACCCACTCGCCAATCATGTTATTTTCAGTGTAATTTCATTCTTGAAGTTGAAGAGTTAGAGTTCTTGATGAGTTTTCTTGAAATTCCTATTGTAATCTTGATTGTTGAGGTTTTGATGAGTTCTTGAGTTGAAAGTTAGCGATTTGAGAGTTGTTTTAAGTAGATTATCGTGTAGTTTGGTTGGGTATTTGTATCTAAGTTATTGGGAAAGAAACCATTCGAATCTAAGCGAATTGGGGTTAGAAAACGAGAAATAAAATTTGTGGGGAAATTTGGGTAGGGGTTGGCGCGCCGCGCCAGCAGTGCGCCACAAGAAATGGTTTGTAGTTTAGCTAATGTGGCATCGCGCCACTCAGTGCGCCCAACCTCCCTTCTGTAGTTCAGGGTCTGGCGCCCCGCGCCACTATGTGCGCCAAGGTCGCCAGGTCCCCTACTCTTTAGTCCTTCTTTTTGTATGAGCTCCCTCGAATCGTACCTATATTTTCTAATTGATTTCTACACTCTAAGGTACGTCTAAACATCGAGAGATCATCCATAACATGAGATCATAACCCTTTAATCCATAATTCAAATTCAAGGTAGAGTTAAGAGTCATGTTTTGAGAGTTCTTTAGAGTCATTTGAGAAGTCTTTTACACTCATTTTAAACTTGATTTAAGACTTGAGCATTTGAGTTTGAGAAAGAGTAGAGTTGAAATTATTTCTTTAACTGATATATGGAAACTAAGTATTCCCAAGAGTAAATATTTTCACATTTAAGATGAGAGGAAACACCGATTTCCAAAAGAGTTTTTGAGCAGTTTTGAGTACCAACTCTTTTAAGAGAACAATTTTTTAGTGATAATCTCAAACCACAGAAAGAGTTATATTTTTAACCATATGAGCTAGTTACATTTTTTGGAGTAGTATTGAGCACCGATATGGGGACGAATTCAGATAACTCAAAGTCCTCATAAACCATATAGCCAACGTGGGTAGAAAGGGTCATAATTTTTAGATGATTCGTAATTGCTTTTAAGCATAGACAAGTGGATCCACTTAGTTAGTAGGTCCTATACCCCGACAAAGTATAGGACAGTTCTGGCAGCGTGGGCTAGACGATGTATCATCACATAGCTCATAGTGATGGTTGTCGGTTAGAGAATCTCCCACATAGTTATTTTGTATTCTTATATACAAAAGAGTTATTTTGTATTCTTTCATACAAATTGAGTTACATTGTATTTTCTAATACATTGAGTTACTTTCTACTGTTTTAAAAGATTTTTTTTATAATGCATCTTTACTACTGCTTTATACTGAAATGAGTTGAGTAAGTTTGAGTATCCCTGAGTTGAGTTGAGTTGATTTGATATGAGGTAAGTTGTTTCTTTATTTTTCCAGTTCAAGCTTATGTCTTGTTTAGATTTCCCCTCGCATGCCCGTACATTCCATGTACTGACGTCATTTGGCATGCATCTTTCATGATGCAGATACAGGTAATCAGGATCAACATCCAGCGCTTCGTTGATCCAATTGAGTTCCAGAGTTGTTGGTGAGCCTCTTTGCTTTCGGAGGATCCCTTATTTACTTTCGGTATTTCAGATGTTAGGATGATCGGGGGTCTTTTCCCGACATCCCTCATAGTATTAGAGGGTTCATAGATAAATAGACAGTATTAGTTCATGAGTCTTGTTCATTTCCATTGTTTATGTTCTAGACTTGAGTTTCCACTTTTGGCCAGTGAATGTTTTATTTCTAAAATGTTCTGAGTTTCCTTTTAGACAGTTGAGTAAAGTTACTTTTAAAGTTCTTTTATTTCTTAGTAATTCTTCCGCTAAGAGTTAATCCAGGCCAAGGGTTCGCTTGGAGCCAATAATAGTTCTCGAGTGCTAGTCGCGTCCAGGGTGTAGGTTCGGGACGTGACAAATTTAGTATCAAAGCACACAGTTCAAGAGTCTTAGAGTGTCTATGAAGTCGTGTTTGTAGAATCATAGTTATCAATGTGAAGCGCGCCACATCTATAATTAGGAGGTTGCGACATTTAGGAACTATCTCACTTCTTTCATACTATTTTCGTGCAATAGAGTTCATCTCTATAAAGTTTCTCTTTAATTCGTGCTTGCTCGTATCTTTCAGATCATGCCTCCACGAAGAGCTATCTGAGGTTATCCCGCTAGGAGGAAGTCTAGGATTCGTGAGTTCATACGGATGAATCCTTCAAAATTCACCGGTTCAAGTGTCACAGAGGATCCGGAAAACTTTGTGGAAGAGTTGTAGAAAGTTTTTGAGGTTATGCATGTTGCTGATGCTGGGCAAGTGGAACTAGCTGCATACCAACTGAAGGGTGTTGCTAGATTGTGGTTCGACCAATGGAAGAAGGGTAGAGCTGAGGATGCACCAATTATGAGTTGGGCTCTGTTTGAGGAGGCCTTCTTGGGGAGTTTCTTTCCCCGTGAACTGAGAGAGGCCAAGGTAAGTGAATTCCTCACTCTTAAGCAGGAATCTATTAGCGTACATGTGTACAGCCTTAAGTTCACCCAACTATCCCGTTATGCTCCGGAGATGGTTGCTGACATGAGGAGCAAGATGAGTTTTTTTGTTGCTGGGTTGTCTCTTCTGTCAAGTAAGGAGGGAAAGGCAGCTATGCTGGTAGGATATATGGACATAGCAAGGCTGATGATCCATATACAGAAAGTTAAGGAAGATAAGCTGAGAGATAGAGAAGAGTTCCGAAATTAGAAAGCTAAGACTGCAGGAAATGAGTCCGGACAGCAGAAGAGTATTGCGAACCGGTCATCTTTCCAACAGAAGCAAAAGGGACCTGCTCCATCATATGCTAGTGCACCTGCACCTAGGAACAGAGGTGAGTATAAGAATCAGAGTTCAAAGAATTTCAGAGCTAGACCTACACAGTCTCAAGGTAGTGTGGCACAAGGAGGTAATGAGACTCCTGCATGTGCTAAGTGTGGTAGGAACCACTCAGAAGTGTGTCATGATGGCTCCACTGGTTGCTTCAAGTGTGGTCAGAATGGTAACTTCATGAAAGAGTTCCCTAAGAACAGGCAGGGCGCTGGTAATGGGGGCAATAGAGCCTAATCTTCTTCAGTGGCTCCGCCAGACAGAGCTGCACCTAGAGGAGCTACTTCAGGGACAGGCGGAGGAGAAAACTGGCTGTATGCTATCACTAGTCTCCAAGAGCAAGATAATTCACTAGATGCTGTCATTGGTATGATCACATTCCTTTCTTTTAATGTATATGCTTTGCTAGATCCAGATGCGAGTCTATATTGTGTGCCTCCTTATGCAGCTATGAGGTTCGATATTATCCCCGAACAACTTCTTGAGCCCTTCAGTATTTCTATACCTGTTGGTGAGTCTATTCTAGCTGAGAGAGTTTATCGTGATTGTGTCATTTCTTTCAATCACAAAGACACCATGGCTGACTTAGTCAAATTCGACATGGCAGATTTTGATGTTATTCTTGGTATGGACTGGCTTTATGCATGTTATGCCTCAGTTGATTGTAGAACTCGAGTAGTTAAGTTCCAGTTTCCTAATGAGCCAGTTTAGAGTGGAAGAGTAGTTCAGCAGTGCCTAAGGGTCATTTCATATCATACCTTACGGTGAGAAAGTTAGTTTCAAAGGGGTATGTCTATCACTTAGTCCAAGTTAATGACTCTAGTGTTGAGTGACCATCTATTCAGTCAGTTTCAGTTGTGAGTGAGTTTCCAGAGGTCTTTCCAGATGATCTTCCCGGAGTCCCTCCTGAGAGAGAAATAGACTTCGGTATAGATATTCTTCCTGATACTCGTCATATCTCTATTCCGCCATATAGAATGGCTCCAGCTGAGTTGAAAGATTTGAAAGAACAGTTGAAAGATCTCCTTGAAAAAGGTCTCATTCGACAAAATGTCTCACCTTGGGGAACTCCAGTCTTATTTGTGAGGAAGAAAGATGGTTCTCTTTGAATGTGTATAGATTACCGTCAGTTGAATAAGGTTACTATCAAGAATAAGTATCCACTTCTGAGGATTGATGATCTTTTCGATCAACTTCAGGGTGCCACTTGTTTTTCTAAGATAGACCTCAAATCAGGCTATCATTAGTTGAGAGTAAGAGAAAGTGATATCCCTAAGACAACATTCAGGACCCGCTATGGTCATTATGAGTTTCTGGTCATGTCATTTGGTTTGACTAATGCTTCTACAGCGTTCATGGACCTTATGAACAGAGTGTTTAAGCCATATCTGGATATGTTTGTTATCATATTCATTGATGACATTCTGATTTATTAGAGGAATAAGGATGATCATGCTAGTTATCTCAGAATAGTTCTCCAAACTCTCAAGGATAGAGAGTTGTATGCTAAATTCTTTAAGTGTGACTTTTGGCTTGAGTCTGTGGCATTCGTTGGCCACATTGTTTCCGGTGATGGAATTTTAGTTGACATTCAAAGATAGAGGTAGTGCAGAACTGGCCTAGACCCACATCTCCAACTAATATTAGGAGTTTCTTGGGGTTGGTTGGATATTATAGAAGGTTCGTCGAGGGGTTCTCATCTATTTCATCCCCTTTGACAAAATTCACTCAGCAAACAATTAAGTTTCAATTGTCTGAAGCTTGTGAGAAAAGCTTTCAGGAATTGAAAACTAGGTTGACTACCACTCCAGTGTTGACCTTACCCAAGGGTACACAAGGCTTTGTTGTATATTGTGATGCATCCAGATTTGGACTGGGTTGTGTATTGATGCAGAATGGCAAGGTTATTGCTTATGCCTCCAGACAACTTAAGGTTCACAAGAAAAATTACCCAACCCATGATCTAGAGTTAGCTGATGTAGTGTTCGCTTTGAAGATATGGCGTTACTATCTTTATGGTGTTCATGTAGATGTGTTCACTGATCACAAGAATCTTCAGTATGTGTTAAGTTAGAAAGAGTTTAATCTCAGACAGAGGAGGCTGTTGGAATTACTCAAGGATTATGACATGAGTATTCTCTATCACCTAGGTAAGGCTAATGTTGTTGTTGATGCCTTGAGCAGGTTGTCTATGGGTAGTACTTCCCATGTTGAGGAGGACAAGAAAGAGTTAGCAAAAGATGTGCACAGACTTACACGCTTGGGAGTCCGTTTGTTAGATTCCAATGAAGGTGGAATAGTTGTGATGAATGGGGTTGAATCCTCATTAGTGTCAGAAGTTAAAGAGAAACAAGACCAGGACCCTATTTTTCTTGAATTAAAGGCAAATGCTCATAAGTTGTTGACACCCAATTTTGACCGACCTATAACCCTTTCGGAAGTGCTATTCGATTAAATACGTATTTTTAAAACATATTTAGGGTTTAGAATTTTAATCGATTTTGTCTAAAATTATATATTTTAGTATGCAGGTTTTATAAAAATTATTCTAAAATTATTAAATATTTTTTAGTTATTTTTATTATCATATTTATCGATAGTTAAACTCAAAATAATTATTTTACTCAAAATGTTTTAAAAATATTATAATAGTGTAGTATCTTATTAATTGAATAGCATTTCCTTAATTTCCCTCCAAATCATTTAAATTTTAGTCTATCCTATTTTAATTTCTTTCAATTCCAGCCTATTCAATTTCAACTTTTATTTCAATTCTAACCCTTTCTCATTTCAATTCTAGCCTATCCTAGTTTAATTCGTTTCAATTATAGCCATTGTTGATTTCAATTTTGGCCTATCCTTATTCCAAATTTTTAAGATTTCAAATCCTCATTTAATCTCATCCGTCCATCCAATTCCGAAATAATCGTGGCCCTCCATCTCACTTGATCTCAACGGCTGAGATCAAGTCCTCAAACTTTCCTATTTTAATAAAAAAGAACCCAACCCTAAACAAAAAATCTCATTTCACTCTTTCTCTTCCTCTTTTTCCCCTCAGCGCCGCAGTCTCCTCCATCAGTGAGAACCGACGAGAGCTCCACCATCACCGATGAGTTCTCCCTCTCGCTCCTCCCCTCGTCTTCCTCCTCTCCTTTTCTTCTCTTCTCCTCTCTTCTCCCTTTTCCCATCTCCTCCTTTTCCGGTGAAGGAAGCAGCCGGACAACAACTCCAGCAACGAGCTACAGCAAGCCACCGGCGAGGACCAGTAGCAGCCGGCGAGGAGAACAACCAGTAGTCTAGCGAAAATCTCCAGCAGCTTCAACGAACCTCCATTCTCCGGCGAAGAATCAGCCACCACAAGCAGCATATGGCGAGGGCAGCAGCTCCGGCGGCTCCTCTCTCCTCTCATTCCGGCGAAAACAACAACAATGGCCAAGCAAACGAGAACCAGCAGCAGTCACCACTCCGACCGGAAAATGGAAAGCAAAACTTTGATAAGACGGATCTTAACAGATCCGTCTAGGTTCGTTTTATTTTAGTTATTATCTCGTTTCGGCTAACTGATTCTCATTTTTTGCTCAAGTTTTGCCGATATGGATTGTTTGATTTCTGCATAGTTAGGCTATGAAAGTTTAATGTCCATAAAATCTTGTTCAAGCATGATGGTGTTCTGCAAACTTGTGCTTTTAGTCTTATTTTATATTTTTGTTCTTATATTTTTGTGATAATCTGATTGTTGCTAATCTCATCCCTTTGAATGACTTTGATGTTTAGTCTATCACCTAAGCTCGATCTTAGGTAATCATAATCATATTCATCAGATGGCTTGTTATAGTAACTCCAAAATTAGCTCTTGTGATGAATTTTCTCCTACTTGTTTATTTGGTAAAGTTGATTGCTTGTATTATTTTACTCATTGTACCTACGGTGGTGGATTGATGTTTACTATCTAATTTTCCTTATTTGTGGTAAATTTTGATACAATGGGCTGTATTAATTGATATTAGGACAGATTGCTTAATAAATTCCTCAATAGGTAAAATTCAAGGGATTTGTTTTTTCTAGAAATAGAATAAATTTGTCCCCTCCCCCCCTCTTTTAGTAATCTATTCTTGGTAATTTATTGACCGAATCAGGCCTTAGTATTGTGCTCATTTTAGTCATTATGTTTGGTAATCAAAATATCAATTTGTGACTTTTGGACTGATTTAGCTTCTCTTTTGAATAAGAAAAATAATATTTAATTGATTCCTTAAAACATACCCTTTCCTTTAAACCGTGTCCCTCTTCCACTATATAAATAGACCCTTTCTCTCATTCTTCAGACTACTCAGACTTACACACTTTAAGAATAACGAAAAAATACTCTCTTCTCTAAAAGAACGAGAATTCTTTTAAAGCTTTGGGTCACTCTTTGTTTATCTTGTTGTGTTGTTGTTCCGGTGGACATCTCTTTGAGTTCGTCTTCATTGCTGATAAATATATTCCGCATAATTGGTTAGTTCCTCTTCGTTAGGTTAAATTTCATCTTGCATTATTACTTTGAATATTGTTGAATGTTGGAATGAATAAAAGGAAGCACCCGGGTTAGTTTTCGTTTTTCCCTCTCTCTATGTGTGATAATGTCTATGGTTATTTTTTATTTGTTTTGATTTCTTATGTGTGTTGCTTATACGTATGAAAGTAATTTGTTGCTATGAATATTTGATGTTACGATTATTTCTCCATTATATATATGTGTTACATTATCCCTTCTAGCAGGTTTTGACCTTAGAGTTCATGATGTTGAAGAGTCGCCTAGAAGAGAATTTCGGACGGAGCTATTATGTTTATTTTAATGTTGTATATTTTATTCATTTGTTCTTTATTTTGGTTTGTAATATTGTGTATAACTCTAATACTATCTCTATATGAAATAATTTGGGGATCGTTTAAGGGGGGAGGGGTTTACGTGCTACTTGCTTATTTTATTCTAACTTATTTATGTTAGGAAGCATGCCTATAGGATTGTTGATTGTTTGATAGTTCGTATTTAATAACTTCGCTTTAGATCTAACTAAAATAAAATAAAACTACTATTTCCTTTAATCACCTAAGTTTTGACACAAAATAATTAATAACCTCTTTAAGCTTTGTCTAATCATATTTAAAATTAATAATGTGTTTAATTTACTCAACTGCTCATTGTAACTTATTTATGTGATTTGCATATCAGTCGCTTAATCTAAATAATAAATGACATATGTTCCTTTATATATATAAAATAAATAAGCATTTTATTTTTATTTATATCAATTTATTTCTGCCATTTAGATATCATGGTCATAGGACTTAATTAAATTTTCAGCATGCTAATGGGTATAGGAAATCATGCATATAAGCTTAAACTTCAGTTTCACTTAGAAAGCATGTTTATAGGTTGGTTTAAATAATTAGTATATCTTTATATAGAAATCATGCGTATAGGATTCCACTAATAAGATCATCTTAATTAGATTAATTAAATCAGCCTGTTAGATTCGTATTTCTAATAATTTCCAGCATTTTAAATAACTGAAACAAACCTGATATGATTGTTTTCTGCTCACTGTTAATATTTTCTGCATCTGTAACACATTTTTCCACTTAAAATAATTTAACTAACTATTTCCAGCATGAAAAATTAACTTATCTGACTATTCTCTGCTCTGTAAATGCTGAAATATTTCTCTGTCTGTAGATAAATAAATAATATCTGCATGTATTTTAGTTGCTGTCATTTTTTAAATTAATTAATAAACTGTTCCAGAATGCTAAAACTACTTTGAACATTTGCTACCCCGATTCAGCTCTGCTCCAAAAATAATTAATTTTCTGCATCATAATTAACTGTCTTACCGCTTAAAATCAAATACTAATTAATTTCTACATCTAATAAACTAACTGCCATTTAAAACATTTTCTGTATTAGTAATCTAATCTGCTACTGTTCTAAATTTTTGCATCTATGATCACTGTTTTGTTATATTTTTAAAATCAAAATCTGCATTATGTTAATATTTTCTCCCCTCTCTAAATGTTTAATACTTATTTATCTGTTTGTATGTCACACACACTTAAGCATGAGATCTTTCACTAATTATGTGTGTTTGTTAGCATGCTAATAATTAAAATCTAGAGGCCCACTTGAGATTTACGTGCTAAATGTTTGTGCAATTTATTTTGCTTGGTATCTAGAGGGCCTAATTAGGCAACATATATTTTCCTTTGGTCTAAACCTCTCTAGTAGTAGTCCAATGCCTCTTGGACATTAAGCGGAGACGCTAGGCACCTTCTAGGATGTGATGCATGCGGAAGGTGCGGTAGGGGTAGTTAGGCCCTTTACGGAAATGATGAAAATCGACTCAGGCTTAAACGACAAACATTGGTTTTGTCTTTTCGAATGTTAAGCTAACCGAATAATAAGCTGAGCGTTGATCCGTAAAGTGTGTTGGTTTTGAAGTCTCCCCTTCCTCTTTCCTTTATTCATTTTTCATAATTAAAAACTGTTTGGGGTAGTTTAATAAAAAATAAATTGTTTCACCTATCTAATTGTAAAATTTCTGTCTTCTCGCTTATCTCTCTATTAATTGTTTAATGTTTGTTTATTGTTATCTATATCATTTAGTAAGCATGCTTAATAACATAATAAACAAATGAAGCGATCTCAATTGCTACTTGTAATCCCCACATAAATTGCATGAGATACAGTCAGGACCCACATTAATGGACCTCGAGGGATGCTTAACGTCTTCCCCTCGAGGTAATTTGAACCCTTGCCCGATCTCTGGTTTGTTGATCCTTTAGTTAGATTTAGTTAGGTTAGATAGGTGCCCTAACGCGCCTTAATTCGTTAGGTGGCGACTCTTCAATCACCCAAAACTTAAAAAGAGTTGTTAGGTCGTGCACCAAAACCTGTTTTTGGTAAAAACGGGGTGCGACATAAGCAGAAAGTGATGGCTTTTGAACAAGGGGGAGATGGTGTATTGAGGTATCAAGTTAGATTGTGTGTGCCAAGGGTGGATGAACTTCAAGAGAGGATCATGGAGGAAGCTCATAGCTCTAGATATTCTATCCATCCGGGTTCCACAAAGATGTATCGTGACTTGACAGAAGTCTATTCGTGGAGTAGTATGAAAAAGTGTATTGCTGAGTTCGTTGCTAAGTGCCCAAATTGTCAACAAGTTAAGGTAGAACACCAAAGGCCAGGTGGTATGGCTCAGAATATTGATATTCCGGAATGAAAGTGGGTGATGATCAATATGGACTTTATCACTTGTTTGCCGCGGTCTCGCAGGCAGCATGATTCCATTTGGGTGCTCATAGATCGAATGACTAAATCAGCCCAATTTTTACTGGTAAAGACTACCTTTTCAGCAGAGGACTATGCTATGTTATATATTCAAGAAGTAGTTAGACTTCATGGAGTTCCTGTGTCGATTATTTCCGATAGATGTGCACAATTTACCGCACACTTCTAGAAGTCTTTCCAGAAAGGTTTGGGTTCAAAGGTGAACTTGAGTACTGATTTTCATCCCCAAACTGATGGTCAAGCAGAGCGTACGATTCAGATTTTAGAGGATATGTTAAGGGCTTGTGTGATCGATTTCAATGGCAATTGGGATGATCACTTACCTCTCATCGAGTTTGCTTACAACATCAGTTATCACTCTAGCATCCAGATGGCTCCTTATGAAGCTCTTTATGAGAGAAGATGCAGATCTCCTATTGGATGGTTTGAAGTTGGTGAAGCTGGGTTGATAGGACCAGACTTAGTTCATCAAGCTAAGAAGAAAGAGAAGATCATTCAAGAGAGGTTGAAAACAACACAGAGTCGTCAGAAATCCTATACTGATGTTAGGAGAATAGACTTAGAGTTTGAGGTAGATGATTGGGTATACTTGAAGGTGTCACCCATGAAGGGTGTTATGAGGTTTGGTAAGAAGAGGAAGCTTAGTCCCCGGTATATTGATCCTTATAGGATATCCAAGAGGATTGGTAATGTAGCGAATGATTTAGAGTTAGCAGCAGTCCATCCGGTGTTTCACATCTCGATGTTGAAGAAGTGTATGGCGGATCCTTCACTCATTATACCTACCAAAAATATTGGTATTAAGGATAGCCTATCTTATGAGGAGGTACCCGTTCAGGTTTTAGACCGTCAGGTTTGCAAGTTGAGAATCAAATAGGTAGCATTAGTCAAGGTCTTATAGAGGAATCAGTTTCTAGAGGAAGCTACTTGGGAGGCTGAGGAGGATATGAAGAAGAGATACCCACATCTCTTTGTTTCTAGAGAAATTTCAGACCAAGGTAATATTTTCTGAAAAACACTATTTTAATTGATATGCTATGTTGTGGTGAATTGCATGTTGGTTGTTTGAGTTGGTGTTAGATGTTGCCACCCTTAGTTCTACTTAGAGTAATCTCATTCGAGGACGAATCTACCCAAGGGGGAGATATTGTAACATCCCGCCTTAGAAAGAGCTAAATATAGAAAGAATTAATTTGCAAAGAGCCAATTTGAGTTTTGTTCAAGTTAAGCTTATGATGTGAGTTTTAGATTAACTTCAAACAACCATAACTTTCAGTACAAGATGAGTTAGGTGGACCATAGGATATCAAATGAAAGGTCTTGGAATCCTCTTTCCAACTCCACTGAGTTTGCTAATTTTTGAGTTCGGATGAGGGAGATATGACCATTTGAAAATCTTCCTGTCTAGTTAATGAAAGTTATCCAGATTTAAGAAGGGTATTTTAGTCTTTTCCTTACCCTATCAGCATAAAATGAATTTTGGTAATATTTGGGGGGTCTAAACTGATTTAGTTCAGTTTTACAAATACTAATTTACGCTAGGGTTTTGAGAGGAGTTCAAGAAGAGGAGAAAAGTCAAGGCGTTCTTCAAGTTTTCTTGCAAATCGAAGGTTGTTTCGCCAAGGGTTTAATCCCTAAGAGGTATGTGAGTTCTCATAGTGTTAGGTTCGTTCACCCACACGTCAATCATGTTATTTTCAGTGTAATTTCGTTCTTGAAGTTGAAGAGTTAGAGTTCGTGATGAGTTTTCTTGAAATTCCTATCGTAATCTTGATTGTTGGGGTTTTGATGAGTTCTTGAGTTGAAAAATGGCGATTTGAGAGTTATTTTGAGTATGTTATCTTGTACTTTTGTTGGGTATTCATATTTAAGTGATTGTGGTTCTAAGCGAATTGGGGTTAAAAAATGAGAAAGAAAATTTGTCGGGAAATCTGGGTAGAGGCTGGCGCGCCGCGCCAGCAGTGCGCCACAAGTAGTGGTTTGTAGTTTAGCTCCTGGGGAGCTTCGCCACTCAGTGCGCCCCAACCTCCCTTTTATAGTTCAGGGTCTAGCGCCCCGCGCCACTTAGTGCGCCAGGGTCGCCAGGTCCGATATTCTTTAGTCCTTCTTTTCGTATTAGTTCTCTAGAATCGTACCTATGTTTTCTAATTGATTTCTACACTCTAAGGTACGTCTAAACATCGAGAGATCATCCATAACATGAGATCATAACCCTTGAATCCATAATTCAAATTCAAGGTAGAGATAAGAGTCAAGTTTTGAGAGTTCTTTAGAGTCATTTGAGAAGTCTTTTACAATTATTTTAAACTTTGAGTTTGAGAAAGAGTAGAGTTGAGTTCATTTCTTCAAATGATATATGGGAACTAAGTATTCCCAAGAGTAAATGTTTTCACATTTAAGATTACAGGAAACACCGATTTATGAAAGAGTTTTTGAGCAGTTTTGAGTACCATCTCTTTTACGAGAAATATTTTTGAGTAATAATCTCAAACCACAGAAAGAGTTATGTTTTTAAACATATGAGCTAGTTATATTTTTGGGAGTAGTATTGAGCACCGATATGGAGACGAGTTCAGATAACTCAAGGTCCTCATAAACCATGTATCCAACATGGGTAGAAAGGGTCATACATTTTAGATGATCCTTATTGCTTTTAAGCATAGACTAGTGGATCCACTTAGTTAGTAGGTCCTATACCCCGGCAAAGTATAGGACAGTTCTAGCAGCATGGGATAGACACTGTATCATCATATAGCTCATAGTGATGGTTGTCAGTTAGAGAATCTCCCACATAGTTATTCTGTATTCTTATATACAACAGAGTTATTTTGTATTCTTGCATACAAACTGAGTTACATTGTATTTTCTAATACATTGAGTTACTGTCTACTGTTTTAAAAGTTTTTCTTTATAATGCATCTTAACTACTGCTTTATACTGAAATGAGTTGAGTAAGTTTGAGTATCCCTGAGTTGAGTTGAGTTGATTTGATATGAGGTAAGTTGTTTCTTTATTTTTCCAGTTCAAGCTTATGTCTTGTTTAGATTTCCCCTCGCATGCCCGTACATTCCATGTACTGCATGCATCTTTCATGATGCAGATGCAGGTAACCAGGATCAACATCCAGCGCTTCGTTGATCCAATTGAGTTCCAGAGTTGTTGGTGAGCCTCCTTGCTTTCGGAGGATCCCTTATTTACTTTCGATATTTCAGATGTTAGGATGATCGGGGGTCTTTTTCCGACATCCCTCATAGCATCTCCAAGAATCTTACGTCGGAATAATCAGTCCTTCCCAGAATCTTACATCAAAATGTCTTGCAAGAACCTAGCACACTCTGGCATCTTACATTAGAAAGCCTTATCATAACCTAGCACACTCAAAATCTTACATCGAAATATCTAGTCTTTCTCGAAATCTTACATCAGAAAGCCTTATCTAAACCTAGCACACTCCCAAATATTACATAAGAATAGCTAGTTCTTCTCGAAATCTTACATTGGAAAGGTTATCGGAACCTAACACACCGCGAAATCTTACATCAAAATAGATAGTCATTTTCGAAATCTTACATCAGAAGTACTTAGAAACCAAGTCAATCTTGCATTCTTACATCAGAATGACTATACATACAACTAACAACTCCCGAGTGTTGAATTCTTAACATTACCAATAAGGCCTTCAGAATGCAATTTCTTAATATAAAATAAAACAAACATGTCCAAGTCTAGCATGCCATAAATCAAAATAATCAATCAAATAAGTAGAAGTACTAGTATTTTCATTTATAACATTTAGTACAAACAAACCACGGTTACAACCTCCTTTACCTACAAAAATAGTATTTTTTATTAATTTTTTTTTATTAGACTCAAATAAAATCTTCACTCCAGCTTTTCTAATTAACCCACAGAGATCAAATTAGCTTAAATAGTAGGACCATGCATGCTTCAGTTAAGACTAAAGATTTTCCATACGTGAGTTCGAGAGGAACTTTACCTTTTTCAAGAACTTGAGTGGTTCTTGAATAGCCAAGATATACAAATTCTTCTCCTTTATTGACTTGAGTGTAAGACACAAAATTAATTTTATTAGCACAAATATATCTAGTAGCACCAGAATCTATCGTTCATTCAGTCATATAGGTAACCCATATTTACTTTGGAAACGACCACAACAAAAATATCCTCTGTTTTGTCCAAATTAATTATTGACTTAAAAGATTGTCAATTTTCTCAATTCTTTTCAAAAAGGTTTTATAAAAAGTTTTGGATTTGTAACCAAGTTTCTTTTCATCAGAAAGAGTAGAGATACTAGTAGGTAGAGATACTAGTAGATTACATTACCTTATCAACATAATTCCAAATGTTGAGTAATTTGGCGAAAACGATTATAATTGAAACTCTAATAAAAATAGAACCACAATTACAAAAAAATTTACAAGACAGCCAAGACTTGTAGTCAACGCAATCAGAGTATGTTCATCCAATCACGTCACTAATCTTGTACATTGCACTCTTTCCATGATCCATGGCAATAATAAAAAATATCATTAAGATTGTTGGAAATCTTGTTGTACAATCACAAATTCTTGATAGCATAAGATGGGTAAGTCACTGTCCTTAAGGATATTAAACCGGCACGGTATATCTTGATGATTCAACAAGCTCTTCTAGAATAAACAAAGAGCAGGAACAACAATGTTTTTATAACAATAAAGCCCAGCAAAGAAAGAAGAGTAGATGAAGAAATTGTTGATCTCTATTTCACATCCCCACTATCATCAAAGAGTAGTATATATATAGAAGAAAAAATAAATATCAACACTGCCAACATATAAATACCATAAAGGCAATTATATCCAATAAAGAATAATTGGAACGTTGAAGGCAACACCATTATTTTGATAAGACAACGACAGTATTTTTGTCTTTAGGAAAAATTGGAATTTTGGACAATAATATTACTTTAATCAAAAATCGATACACCTTTTTGATATAAGTTTTTGATAATAATTGTTTTTTCTAACAGTATCCAGCCGGGTTAGTATAGATCCAGTCAATGTTGCAGCAGGTTTTGGTGAGTCTTCATTATCTAAGGCCAGCCTTTATGATATCTTTCCGGTCATTAACTTTTAGTTTCAGACAATTAGAGTGAGCTGGAGTTTGTCCTAGCCACTCATATTAGTAGAGACTTTTTTAGAATAATAATTTAGATTCCGCTTATGTCTTAGTCAGATTCTTGTCTCTGAAACCCTGTTAAACAGTTTTCTCACAACATAAATTGATCAATCTTAATCATTACCAACTGAAAGGAAAGCATTGAACAATTTATGTTTACCCAACATAACTTTAAGAAAGTAAAGGTGAGAAGTAAATATTGATCCAAGCACATAATGCAAAAGTACAAGCATTCAGAGGAAATAAAATTGTAAGAGAAAGAAGGCAAACAAACATAATTCTATGGTTGTTTTCTTTCTAATCACCTCACAATATTTAATCCTTGCTACTTTGAGCTGTAGCAAGACGAACACCCACAATAAACATAGCTTGCTAATAACACATCAAGATTAACAACTATCATCATTATCGTATCATATAAAATCATTCATATTATATTAAAAGTGGGATGCATCTAAGTCAAAAGTTGAATTACAAAAATATCCTTTTAAAATTTCAAAACTATTTTACCCTTTAGTTATTAATTTGTTTTCTTCAAATCATCTAAAAAATAACTCTTCATTTAATAGTTGTTTTAGGAATCAATGAATTTTTACCGGACAATTTAAGAATCTCAAGAATTTGAAAATTTGATTCTTTATACACTAGATTTGCTTGACTAAAATATTATAACTGTCGCTCTTTATTCAATTAAAACTATGCAATTTCTGAAATGAATAAAAATAGTCAAGTAAATATGGTGTATAATGAATCCATTTTTCAAATTCTCCAGATTCAATTGAAAGTGTGCAAGTTTTGCAATTATTAAATTAGTCAAAGTGAATGTAGTGTATAAAGAATCAACTTTTCAAATTCTCGAGATTCTTAAATTGTCATGTCAAAATTCATTGAATCCTAAAATAAATATTAAATAAAGAGTTATTTTTAGATGATTTGAAGAAAATAAATTACTCCCTCTGTCCCTAATTACTTGTCTACTTTTTCTTTTTTAGTTGTTCCTAATTACTTGTCCATTTTGACAAATCAAGAAAGGACAAATTTTTTTCTCTCTATTATACCCTCAATTTATTACTTTGAAAAATGTAGAACTTTTTGAAAATCTTAAGTTTTTAATTCATCCACTTCATAATTAATAGGGGTAAAATGGTAAACTCACTATATCAATTATTGTTTTCTTAATAGGTGTGTCACTTCAAAAGTGGACAAGTAATTAGGGACAAAGGGAGTAATAAATAAAGGGTAAAATCATTTTTAAATTTTAAAAGGATATTTTCGTAATTTAACTTTTGACTTACATGCTTCCCACTTTTAATATATATACTAGTTTTCGACACAATCAATAGTATAAATATTATAAAAGTTATAGTATTTGAATTAAATTTTTTAGATGTCATATGAACATGTGAAGAAAACAAATACATTTTATTTTTATAACTATTTTTCTATACATAAATTTTTATTTTATAAGGTACATAATAGATGATGTTCTTGTTGTTGGTTCTCATATTTGACTTGTTGATTGAATGTTTATATAAATCAAATACAATTATTTTTCTTTCCATTTCTTTTTTCCCCATTGATAAACACAAAATTAAATATAAAAATTATATTAAATATGTGAAATCATATACGTAATCACCTGTTTACCTTACACCCAATAAAAATATTGTTCATATCCTTGTAAATGATTTTCAATTTATTCAATCAGACATGATTCGTTCAAGGTTCAATAACAATGTTGTATTATCAGGTATCTATGAGTGATATAAGAATGTAAAAAGTTATTGGGTAAAAAGTTAATATAAGAATAGATGAAAGATAGAACTATTTAATGTAATAACACTACTAGAATTTCATTGTTTGCCGACTGCAAAATTAGTCGGAATGTAGTTGGAAAATAGAGTTTTCCGATGACTTTCCGACTACTTTTGAGTAGTCGGCAAACTGAGCGTCGAAAAATACTTGCCGACTACAGCAATCGGAATTCGCCGACTATTGTAGTCATAATATATAAATTAAGACCCGACCATTAAGTACCTGAACTGCCGACTACTATAGTCGGAAAAGTAGTAAAGTCATACTTTATTAATTTAAATACTACCGACTACTGTAGTCGGAATACTTGTTAAATAATAATTTATTAATTTAATAAAGCCGACTACGGTTTTCGTAATAGTTAAATAATTAAATAATTAATTATATATATTCTGATCACTGTGGTTGGAATTATTAATCATTTAACTACTCTTCCGACTACTATAGTCGGTATAATTAATTTATTAACTATTGAGGTGATCTTCCGACTACTGTAGTCGGCATTTTTAATTTTCTAAAACATAATTCTATATGAAAGCTATTTTTAATACACAAAAATGCTGTTTATTTTGGTACAACACCTGCTAAACTATACTACCATTCAACCATAAAAATTAAAAATAACAATACAAAACATCGAATACATTCCTAAACATTCAAATTCCACTTGATTCACATATTCACAATGGAGTCTAAAAGTTCAAGTATCATCAAAATCAAGTCTAATAAGTGTTCAGTTGTTATTCAAAACAGAAGTAAATAGTTTAAAACAAGTCTAAATCTCATAGAAAATGTTTAAACAACCAGACCATAACCTACTCTTCATCAGAGTCAGTCTCTTCTTCGCCATCATCAGATTCAGCCATATGTTTCTCCATGAACTTCTGCACTTTAGCATAGTTAGCTTCAGATGTTTGATGTAACACCCCGTATCCTAGACAGACCAGATTCCAGATTTGAGAAGCTACAGGTGTCATCGACGGGCACCACCTACGGACCTTAGGGTGACCCACGGTCAGTCCTGGTGGTCCGTGGTTCACCACCTGGAGCCCCTCCCAGAAAAAGCCCAGAAAATAATTCGAAGTCCAGACCTACGGACCGTAGGTCAAACCACGGTCCGTGGTCCAGGACCGTAGGTCGAACCCCAGATTTCATCTCCCAGAATTCCAAAAATTCAGCTATGGCACGACCCACGACCAGGGCCTATGGACCTTAGGTCAGACCACGGGCCGTGGTCCAGGTCCGTGGATCGTGGCCTTCAGGTCCGAGCCCCAGAACCCCATCGACTGTTGACCAGCACGGACCGTCGGTCAGTTCCATCGGTGGCCCCGACAGTAGTTAAGTCAGGGGTCTTTTGGTCTTTTTCTTATGCGTTGGACCACTAAACTACGTCGTTTAACCCCTAAACTACGTAGTTTTGGTCAATTTAAGCCTAGTAACTTAATTAGAACTCACCCTAGTCAATTCATTCTCTAAAATTTAGAAAACTCAGATCAAAAGAGGAGAAAGAGTCGACCAGCCCTAGTCCAAGAACGCAGTAAGGTTTCATTAGTCCCAGCCCTAAAATTGAAAGATTTCTCTGTGGAATTCTTCACCAGGCATGTGGGATTTCATTAGTGGGTTCCTTTCACCCATGAGGTCCCTAGAATTCAGTCAGATTCTTGATTCCCTTGATATTATCTAGACCTAGGGTTTCTAGAATTTCAGCAGATCATTATGAATTAGTTTCTTTAATGTTCCTAATCAGATTATCATGTTTTTAGTATCGTTTTGCGTAGATGCTTTCACAAACTCAGAACCTAGTTATGTGGTTCTTTTAGTTCATCAATTACACATGCTAGGTGAGTTATTTCAGATATACATGCCCCAGTTACGAATGTTTCATTATCAGTAAATTAATGTTGCATTCTTAGATTTTGCATGTCAGTATTTTGAGCTATCATGTGTTACAGAAACTCAGTCATAATGTGTCATTCACATAATCAGTTGGGAGTAGATTTAATATTGAGTTGGACTAGGGTTCAACGTACCCGATTAGTCCCAAAACTATGTGCCCCCGTAGGTTTATAAGTCCCCTCTGTAGGCATTACATTTTAGTGATCACGCCAGTCATGCCTCTATACCTCTGGCAGGGTATATTGGGTCCTCTCGATGGGGCGTATACATCAGATTCCACATTTAGCTCATGTGGTTTTATGTCAGTTATTAGTAGCTCCCTCACAGTCAAATTCTATTGCATTGACCATGTTATCAGTTACAGTCAGATTTCAGTCTCAGCATGTTATAAACTTGGTCGTTGTATTCAGTTAGTTTATGTTCAGTATTTCCAGTATAGTATCATGCTTATCTTATATCATTGCTCAGTTATATGCTTTGTTCAGTTATGCATATTGTTCTGCTTTATTTTATCCTACATGCTCAGTACCTTTCAAGTATTGACGCATACTCTGCGCTACATTTTCTCGTGATATAGGTTCAGGTCCTCAGCATTCAGATCACGCATAGATCGGTTTCGGATCTCCAGTTCAGCAGCATCAGTGGTGATTCCTCATTCTTCGAGGACGATTGACATGATTATCCTTCTACTTTAAGTTTTTAGTTTCAGTTTTTGCTAGATTTAGCTGGGGCATGTCCCAGCATTTCTAGTCAGTTAGAGGTTAATTTCAGACATAGTTAGATTCAGTTTTAGCTTGGAGTTTGATATTTCATTTGTCGTTAAACTCTCAGATTATATATTCAGACTTAGAATGGGTATCCCCCATCACTTTCAGTTTATCTCATGTTTAAGCTTCCGCACAGAATGATCTCATTTCAGTTATCATAGTATTCTTATGTTATGCCAGCAGGGTTAGCTTGGGGTCACTCGTGATCCTAGGTCCCATGTCCGTGTCCTGGGGATAGCTCGGGGCGTGACAAACTTGATATTAGATCATTAGGTTTAAGTGTCCTAGGATGTATGAAAGGCCATACTAAGTAGAGTCTTTTTCATGGGTGTGAAGTGCACCATATCTAATGAGAGGGAGGCTACGAAGTGTTTTAGGAAAAACCTTACTTTCTTGATATTCTTATCGTGCGTTGGTATGATCTCTCTCTAACTCATCGTTATGCATTTCAGATCATGCCTCTTCATAGAGCTTACGCCAGGAATGTGAATGCTAGGAATGCAAACGCATCTCCTCCAGTCCCAGATCAGAAAGTTTCGAATGCAGAGTTTCGGAATGCTATCCATCTTTTCTCAGAGTGTGACTAACCAGAACAACCAGTATGTTCCAGCTCCTGCAAATGTTAATATTGGGTCAGCTGCAGCTAGAGTTCGTGATTTTGTTAGGATGAATCCACCTGAGTTCTTAGGATCGCAGATTGGTGAGGAACCCCAAAATTTCATCAATGAGGTCAAGAAGATCTTTGAAGTGATGCAGGTAACTGGTAATGATAGGGTTGAGTTGGCATCCTATCAACTTAAGGATGTAGCTCATATCTGGTATACTCAATGGAAAGAGAACAGGGGTAGAGATGCAGCTTCTATCACTTGGAAATGTTTTAGTGAGACTTTTCTGGATAGGTTCTTCCCAAGAGAGTTGAGGGAGGCAAGAGCTCAGAAGTTTATGAAGTTGAGGCAAGGTAAGATGACAGTCCAAGAGTATGGACTCAATTTCACCCAACTCTCCAGGTATGCTCCTCATATGATTTCTGATTCCAGGGCTCAAATAAATAAGTTTCTGTATGGAGTGTCAGACTTAGTGAAAACGGAGTGCAGAAATGCTATGTTGCTGGAAAATATGAACATCTCTAGGCTCATGACTCATGCTCAGCAGGTTGAGGGAGATAAGATTAGAGAACAGGCTAAGCAAAACAAAAAGTCTAGGACAGGCAGCTATGAGTATTCTCAACAGAAATCGAGTGGTGGAAATCGCTCTCAGTTCCAGCATAAATCTTCAGCCCTAACACCTTCACCAGCTAGTGTTCCATCCTCCAGGTTCCGACAAGATCAGAAAGGTAGGGCATCGGGCTCTAAGTCTCAGGGGAGTTTTTCAGGTACCAGAACCTACCCAACTTGTCCTAAGTGTGGTAAGAACCATCCGGGCGAGTGTCTTGCAAGAAATGAAGGATTTTTTGGGTGTGGTCAGGTCACATGTGGAGAGATTGTCCTTCTTCTAAACAGGGTCAAGGAGGTAATAATGGTAAAGCTTAGTCCACAACTTCAACAGCACCAACAGGTCGCCCGACTCAGTAGGTTAACTCATCTAGTACAGGTGGCGGTCAACGCCAAAAACGGTTGTATGCTCTTCAGGCTCGCCAGGATCAGGAAGACTCTACTGATGTGGTCACTGGTACGTTACGATTTTTTAACTTAGATGTTTATGCTTTGTTAGATCCAGGGGCTACTCTTTCCTTTGTAACTCCTTATATAGTAGTCAACTTCAATGTTACTCTAGAAACTCTCTCAGAACCCTTCTCAGTCTCTACTCCAGTCGGTGAACCAGTTATAGCTAGATGGGTATACAGAAATTGCCCTGTTACAGTCTCTCAGAAAGTCACCTAAGCAGACCTTGTAGAGTTAGAAATGGTAGACTTTGATATCATTCTAGGCATGGATTGGTTACATTCATGTTATGCCTCAGTCGATTATAGAACTAGGATTGTTCATTTTCAGTTTCCAGACGAACCAATCTTAGAATGGAAAGGTAGTACCTTAGCGCCTATGGGTCGATTCATTTCTTACCTTAAGGCCATAAAGATGATCTCTAAGGGTTATTTCTATCATCTAGTTTGGGTTAAGGATTCAAGCTCTGAAACCCCAACTCTTGAGTCAGTCCTAGTAGTTAATGAGTTCCTAGAAGTGTTTCTAGAAGATCTTCCCGGAGTTCCTCCCGAAAGGGAAATCGACTTTGGAATTGATATATTTCCAGATACCCAGCCTATTTCTATTCCTCCTTAGAGAATGGCTCCAGCTGAGCTTAAGGAATTGAAAAAGCAGTTGAAAGACCTTCTAGATAAGGGCTTCATCAGACCTAGTATTTCACCATGGGGTGCACTAGTGTTGTTTGTGAAAAAAAAAGATGGTTCTCTCAGGATGTGCATTGACTATCGGCAATTGAACAAAGTCATAATCAAGAATAAGTATCCCATCCCCAGGATTGATGATTTGTTTGACCAACTTCAGGGTGCTAGTTATTTTTTGAAGATAGACCTCAGATCCGGTTATCATCAGCTCAGAGTCAGAGATAGTGACATTCTGAAAATAGCCTTCAGAACTCGGTATGGTCATTATAAATTTGTAGTTATGTCATTTGGACTAACCAATGCTCCTACAGCTTTCATAGACTTAATGAATAGGGTATTCAAGCAGTATTTGGACTTGTTCGTTATCGTCTTTATTGATGATATCCTCATTTACTCTAGGAATAAGGAAGAACATGCGACTCATTTGAGAGTTGTTCTGCAAACTCTCAAAGATCGCCAATTGTTTGCTAAATTTAGCAAATGTGAGTTTTGGTTACAATTAGTTGTTTTCCTTGGGCATATAGTATCCAACGAAGGGATCCGAGTGGATTCTCAGAAAATCGAAGCAGTGAAACAATGGCCCAGACCTACCTCTCCTACAGATATCAAAAGTTTCTTGGGTCTAGCAGGTTATTACAGAAGGTTCGTGGAAGGATTTTCATCCATAGCTTCTCCATTTACTAAGTTGACTCAGAAGAAGGTTAAGTTTCAGTGGTCAGATGATTGTGAGAAAAGCTTCGCAGAACTGAAAACTAGGTTGACTACAACTCCCGTTTTGACTCTACCAGAGGGTTCAGACGGTTATATTATCTATTGTGATGCGTCCAAAGTCAGCCTAGGTTGTGTGTTGATGCAGCGAGGTAAGGTTATAGCTTATGCTTCTAGACAACTTAAAGTGCATGAGAAGAAATATCCAACTCATGACCTCGAGCGTGCAGCAGTAGTGTTTGCACTTAAGATTTAGAGACACTACTTATATGGTGTTCACGTAGATGTGTTCACAGACCATAAAAGCATTCAGTATGTGTTCACCCAGAAAGAGTTGAATCTTCGCCAGAGGAGATGGCTTGAATTCCTCAAAGACTATGACATGAATGTGCTTTACCATCCTGGTAAGGCCAATGTAGTAGCAGATGCCCTTAGCAGTCTATCTATGGGTAGTGTAGCACATGTTGAGGAAGAAAGAAAAAAACTAGAAAAGGATGTTCACAGGCTTGCTCGCTTGGGAGTTTGCCTTATGAGCATATCAGATGATGGTGTAACAATTCAAAATGGGTCAGAATCTTCATTGGTAGCGGAGGTTAAGGAAAAGCAAGATAGTGATCCAATATTGCTTCAACTAAAGGGTGCAGTTCTTCAGCAGAGAGTTGAGGTATTCTCCCAAGGGGGAGATGGTGTGCTTCGCTATCAGGGTCAATTATGTGTTCCTAAGGTGGGTGAGTTGAGACAACAGATTCTTGCAGAAGCTTATAATTCCAGGTATTCTATTCATTCAGGTGCTACTAAGATGTACCGTGATTTGCGGGAAGTCTTTTGGTGGAATGGCATGAAGAGGGATATAGCAGATTTTGTGGCTAAGTGCCCCAATTGTCAGCAAGTGAAGGTAGAACATCAGAAACTAGGGGTATGACTCAAGAGATCAACATTCCTACTTGGAAGTGGGAAGTGATCAACATGGACTTCATTACAGGTTTACCTCGTACTCGCAGACAGCATGACTCCATTTGGGTGATAGTAGACAGAGTTACTAAGTCTGCACATTTTTTGGCTGTTAAGATTACAGACTCGGCGGAGGACTACGCCAAGCTTTACATTAATGAGATATTCAGGTAGCATGGGATTCCTTTGTCTATCATCTCAGATAGAGGTCCTCAGTTTACCTCTCATTTCTGGAAGTCATTTCAAAAAGGTCTAGGTACTTAGGTTAATCTTAGCATAACATTTCATCCACAAATGGATGGGCAGGCAGAGCGTACTATTCAGACCTTAGAGCACATGTTGAGAGCTTGTGTGATCGATTTCATGGGTAGTTGGGTTGATCACCTTCCTCTTATAGAGTTCGCCTAAAATAATTGCTACCATTCCAACATTCAGATGGCCCCTTATGAGGCATTGTATGGGCGTAGATGTATATCTCCAGTTGGTTGGTTTGAAGTAGTTGAAGCAGCCTTGATAGGGCCAAATTCAGTTCATGATGTTATGGAGAAAGTGCAACTTATTAGAGATAGACTTAAGACAGCCCAGAGTCGCCAGAAGTCTTATGCAGATGTAAGGAGAAGGGAATTAGAGTTCCAAGTTGATGATTGGGTCTTCCTGAAAGTGTCACCTACGAAGGGGGTGATGAGATTTGGCAAGAAAGGAAAGCTTAGTCCCAGAAATGTAGGCCCTTACAAGATCTTGAAAAGGGTTGGTAAAGTGGCTTACGAGTTAGAATTTCCAGTAGAACTAGCAGTAGTGCATCCGGTCTTTCACGTTTCGCTATTGAAAAAGTGTGTGGGTGATCCAGCATCCATAGTACCTTTAGAGAGTGTGGCTGTGAAAGATAGTCTCACTTATGAGGATGTGCCAGTTGAGATTCTTGATCGTCAGGTTAGAAGGTTGAGAAACAAAGAAGTTGGTTCAATTAAGGTTTTCTGGAGGAGTCAGTCAGTAGAGGGAGCTACTTGGGAAGCAGAAGCAGCCATGAAGGCCAAGTATCCTCATCTTTTTCCTTCCGATTCCACTCCAGCTTGAGGTAATAGTTCCTGTCCAGTTTTTCATTCATTTATGCGCAGATTCAGTCTTAGTATCATGTTCCTTCAGTTTGTACTTGCATTTTCAGCGTATTTGCATGTCCTTGGAACTCAGTTCAGTCAGAAATCAGTTTCTAGAAATTTGTGGTAGGGTTTGCAACTCTTTCCCTCCATTTTCAGCTAGTTAGTCTTCATTCGAGGACGAATGTTTCCAAGAGGGAGATAATATAACACCCCGTATCCTAGATAGACCATATTCCAGATTTGAGAAGCTACAGGTGCAACCGACGGGCACCACCCGCGGACCATAGGGTGACCCACGGTCCGTCCTGGTGGTCCGTGGTTCACCACCTGGAGCCCCTCCCAGAAAAAGTCCAGAAAATAATTCGAAGTCCA
Source organism: Solanum etuberosum (assembly GCA_029582245.1). Taxonomy (NCBI): domain Eukaryota; kingdom Viridiplantae; phylum Streptophyta; class Magnoliopsida; order Solanales; family Solanaceae; genus Solanum; species Solanum etuberosum. The sequence goes on along the minus strand of JAJONR010002639.1, from coordinate 2,673 downwards.
GACCTACGCAAGGACCTACGGACCGTAGGTCAGACCACGGTCCGTGGTCCAGGGCCGTAGGTCAAACCCCAGATTTCATCTCCCAGAACTCCAAAAATTCAGCTAAGGCACGACCCACGACCAGGACCTACGGACCGTAGGTCAGACCACGGGCCGTGGTCCAGGTCTGTGAATCGTGGCCTTCAGGTCCGAGCCACAGAACCCCATCGATGGTTGACGATCACGGACCGTCGGTCAGTTCCATCGGTGGCCCCGACAACAGTTAAGTCAGGGGTCTTTTGGTCTTTTCCTTATGCGTTGGACCCCTAAACTACGCCATTTAATCCCTAAACTACGTAGTTTTGGTCAGTTTAAGCCTAGTAACTTAATTAGAACTTACCTTAGTCAATTCATTCTCCAAAATTTAGAAAACTCAAAGCAAAAGAGGAGAAAGAGTGGACCAGCCCTAGTCCAAGAACGCAGTAAGGTTTCATCAGTTTCAGCCCTGAAATTGTAAGATTTCTCCGTGGAATTTGTCACCATGTATGTGGGATTTGACTAGTGGGTTCCTTTCACCCATTAGGTCCCTAGAATTCAGTCAGATTCTTGATTCCCTTGATATTATCTAGACCTAGGGTTTCTAGAATTTCAGCAGATCATTATGAATTAGTTACTTTAATGTTCCTAATCAGATTATCATGATTTTAGTATCGTTTTGCGTAGATGCTTTCACAAACTCAGAACCCTAGCTATGTAGTTCTTTTAGTTCATAAATTACACATGCTAGGTCAGTTATTTCAGATATGCATGCCCCAGTTACGAATGTTTCATTATCAGTACATTAATATTGCATTCTCATATTATGCATGTCAGTATTTTAAGCTATCCAGTATTACAAAAACTTAATCATAATGTGTCATTCACATAATCAGTTGGGAGTAGATTTAATACCGAGTTGGACTAGGGTACAGCGTACCCAAATAGTCTTGGAGCTACGTGCCCCCGTAGGTTTATAAGTCCCCTCTGTGGGCATTACAATTTAGTGATCACGCCAGTCATGCCTCTATACCTCTGGCAGGGTATATTGGGTCTTCTCGAAGGGGCGTATACATCGGACTCCACATTTAGCTCATGTGGTTTTATGTCGGTTATTAGTAGCTCCCTCATAGTCAGATTCTATTGCATTGAGCATGTTATCAGTTACAGTCAGATTTCAGTCTCAGGATGTTATAAACTTGGTCATTGCATTCAGTTAGTTCATGTTCAGTATTTTCAGTATAGTATCATACTTATCTTATATCATTGCTCAGTTATATGCTTTGTTCAGTTATGTATATTATCCAGCTTTATTCTATCTTGCAGGCTCAGTACCTTTCAAGTATTGACGCATACTCTGCGCTACATCTTCTCGTGATGTAGGTTCAGGTCCTCAGCATTCATATCACACATAGATCGGTTCCCAATCTCCAGTTCAGCAGCATCAGTGGTGAGTCCTCATTCTTCAAGGACGATTGACATGATTATCCTTCTACTTTCGTTCTTTAGTTTCAGTTTTTGCTAGATTTAGCTGGGGCATGTCCCAGCATTTCTAGTCAGTTAGAGGTTTATTTCAGACATAGGTAGATTCAGTTTTAGCTTGGAGTTTGATATTTCATTTGTCGTTAAACTCTCAGCTTATATATTCAGACTTAGAATGGGTATCCCCCATCACTTTTAGTTTACCTCATGTTTAAGCTTCCGCACAAAATGATCTCATTTCAGTTATCATAGTATGCTTATGTTATGCCAGCAGGGTTAGCTTGGGGTCACTCGTGATCCTAGGTCCTGTGTCCGCGTCCTGGGGGTAGCTCGGGGCGTGACATTTGAAGTCGTTCTATTAGCTTAGAAATCTCTCTTCGCATTGCTTCCATTTCTTCAGAAGTTTGAGAAGTAGAAGCACTAGACAACAACGGTGATGGATGACATGAGGAAGGCTATGCTCCAAGCCCGTAAACTCTGCCTTTCTTCACTGGAACTCTGCACAGACATCAAGCTGAAACATCAGCTCAAGAAAGAACAATCTTCTTCAAGAAGAGAACTTGGAAGTTTCTGTAGAGATTTCGGATTTATCACTCCACCTGATAAAATCAGGAAGGATAAGAAAGAAAAATCTTATTGAAAGAAACATCGAAGAAGAGAAGATTCTTCCAGACCCAAAAGAAGAAAGCATAGGTCCAAGAGGCCTAAGGGTCCCAAAACAGATGTTTGCTGGACATGCGGCAAAGCAGGCCACAGATCTAGTGAATGTCGATCCAGTAGCAAAAAGAAGAAGATCAATCTTCTTAACATTGATGAAGAAACCAAGGAAAAACTCCTTGGCATCCTTGATGAACCATTCTCTGCATCTTCAGGATCCTCTGAAGAATACAGTGATGATGAAGATATCAACCTTGACTATGAGTCAGACAGGAGCCAATCAGGAAAGGATTGCAATTGCACAGAAACTTTCTGCACTTGCGATAGCATACCTGCCAGGATCAGAGTACTTTCAGATCACTCGAAAGAAGCTCTTTTTGATATCATCCAACACATCAATGATGATGAAGCCAGAAACAAGTTCCTTATAGAACTTAAAAACCTTATTCTCAATACGGACAAACCAAAAACCCGTCCTATTGTAGAACCTTTTAGCATGAAGCAAATCATGAACCGTCA
>JAJONR010002638.1:0-110848 GCA_029582245.1 Solanum etuberosum | reverse complement strand
CTTTTAGTTAATGTAAGTATATCCCAAAAGAAAAACATACAAGCTTCTTGTTGTTGATCATATGAGAGCTTTCTAAGAGCATTACCACTGATCATTTGTTTTGTGATTGAAGTAAATAAGCAGTTGAATGATAAAGAACGAGTCGCTGCAGCACTGGAAAACCCTAACCTTGTCGACATGGTAGATGAATGCCTTGCTCCATCTCTTGAATGAGGAAGTAAGTTCTTGTTCAGTATATGCAGATACAACTTGAAAAGCTTTCATCAAAAACTCCTATGTTATATTATTTTGTTGTGGTTGTTTTTTGAACAGCTTTTCATTGGTTTTATTTAATTCATTATATTAATAATGTTGTTGTTTTAGTGAAACTATGAAATCACAATGTAGTTGGTTGGCATGAAATAGGTTGTATCTTTTTTGTAAAGAGATATATGCAATATTTATATCATCATATCCCCTTGGTATTTTCCATTTTCACGATCATTCGGCAGTTGGAATCTATATTGCTCGGACTCTTTTAAAAACGGGTGCATGTCGGGCGTTCTTGGAGGAGGATCCGACACTAATGTCGTAATGCGACAGAGTGCGAGCAACATAGAATTAGAACGGCAGCGCCGCAAGATAATGAAAAAAATTAAAAGGTAGAAATTATTGTTGACCACACCAAAGGATGTGGTGAAACGGGGTTGTTGATCCTCCTTTAATCAGAGGTTTAATTTCGAGTTTTGGATATGGAACATTTTTTTTTGGTAGGGAGTGTTTCTTCCGAATGGTTCTATGTGGTGTAAAAGGCCTGCGTTCTCGAGTTTTAAGTTGATATGTATAATTAAAAGATATGACATATTGTATATAGTAAATATATCTACATAATACTCACTTGAGAACATGAGGAAAAACGAGCTAAAATATCTAATAAAAATATTTTATCAGGTGTTTATAAAGTGTTCAGATTCTCAATTTCTTGAGACCATATACTCCTAACACAACTTTAAATACAACTAGGAATTTGAAAAACAGCTAAAACTCTATCTTAGTAAATTTTATTTTTATAAAATAATATTATTTAAATTATATTTTATGTTTTTTTAAATAAAAATATATATTCAAATTCTAAAAAATTAGTACAAAAAATACGACCAAACATAATTTCAATTCATAACTTTGAAAATTCTAAATTATTTTTTAATTTTTTTTTTTTTTACTAAACATCCCCTTAAAAAATCTAAGTAAATATAGAGATAAAGATTAAGATATGGTCGATATATTCCGCATATTTTATAAATGTACATCCCCTTAAAAATCAAAGTAAATCTAGAGATAGAAATTTAAGAAGTGATCGATATATTCCGTATATTTTTAAATGTGCGTTTTGTTTAGTGGTTCTTTATTGTTATTCTTGTTATATTATTGGATGTCCCAATTTTGTGGACATTATATGGACATCTACATTAACTTTCTGTTGTGCCATCCCTGTTTGGCCATGTTCACTTTTATCTTTTAGGACCAATTTGCATTTTGAACCTGTGATAAGTTAATTAATTAATAAGATTCGTCAGATTCATAATTTAAATTTTGTATATTTATTTTTTATATTTTTATTATTGAATTCATAATTTCTTAAAGTTATATTTATATTTAGTTTTTAGTATAATTTTGATAGATTTTATATATAAATTGATGTTTTACAGTAAAATAATTAAGTTTAGGTAAATTTGTATAGTTGTTTTGAGATATTTTTGTTTTTTTGTTTGAGCAGTTATGACTTGAACCATTTTTGTTTGAGCACTTACGACTTGGTCTTTTTTTTAGCACTTACGACTTGGATCATTTTATTTTTCTTTTTGAGCACTTACGACTTGGATCTTTGTTTTGTTTTTCTGTTTGAGCACTTACGACTTGGACCATTTTTTTCTTTCTTTTTGAATACTTACGACTTGAACCATTTTTATTTTTATTTTTCTGTTTGAGCACTTACGACTTACATCATTTTTGTTTTGATTTTTTTGTTTGAGCTACTTATAATTTGGATCATTTTTGGTTGTTTGTTTATATCTATATCGATGCATGTGACTAATCAAATTATTTTTTGGTGGGAAAGATCTGAATGATTTTTGAGTTCAATCCTTCTTTTTATTTTTATGAAGTTTGTAACAATTAATATACACACTTTGATATCAAAAAAAGTATATTCGTAAAAACAAATTTGGAAAATGAAGGAATATTGGGTGGCATTAAAGGCTCACCAATTGAATGGTAATAGTTTATTAACCCTTTCATTTGTTCGAACTCAATTGCATCCATCCTATTCTTTTTTTTTGGAGAATTGCATAAGAGAACTCTATGTTTAAATTAATGACTTCTTTTATGTGATTAACAAGTAGCTAGACATGGAATAAAATTTAATTCATCAATCGATAGTAGAGTTCATTAAAGATTTTACCTATCTAAATAGTGAAATTTTACATTTGATTGGGATTGTATAAATAACTGAGTAAATAACGATAAAATTTCTATTTGATTAAATTAAATATCATATCTACCTTCCTCCTGAATACTAATATTTCCTCCTCTATGTACATTGTACACATTTTTTATTTATTTTTATGTTCTAACGATTCTACTTTCTAATTTCAACTCGATTTCTCTAAATTAACTATTTCATTTTGTCATATTTGATTATACATCAGAAAAAAAGTTTTTTTTTTTTTTTTCATGTATCTTCTTAAATGAAATCCTTCAATAACAAGTGGCATAATATTTAAATCTCGATAAATAATAGGTTCGTCTCTTTACCCTTTTCTCCTTCAAAATCACACTTTTATCTATAATTGAGTTAGACATCATAACATATATTTAATATAAACACATTATATTTACGCTCTTATCTTTAGACGAAAGTCCAAAAAAATTCTCTTATGTCTCATCATTATATGGACTTCACAAAATGAACTTAACAATTTTTTTTAAATATATTTTATTTTACTTTAAACCATAAATTTTAATTGAGCCGTTTCAAATGATAACTTTGTAGGATGTGAGATTTGATAACCTGAATCAAAAAAACCATATAAACGTGTTTTTAATTAGAGATTAAAGAAGGATTAACAAAATATTATCAAGGGGATTGATTAGACAAAGTGGTTGGTGAGGTGATTAATTTTATTTTCTTTTTGGCTCCCATCATGATAGTCCTACAATAAGATTTGTTATCGTCATTAGTTCTAAGTACCAATATTAAAATAAGTGCAGCAAAATTACATCATGACACCCACGCATTCCCAAAAAAAAATAACATTATTTTATTTTTTAAAAATAAAAATTCTACCCATCCTATTTAACTTTTACATTTTCTCGTTTTGTGTTAGATATGTACATATATTTTTAGAAACTTTTTCCTACTTGAGTACCGAATATAACATAAATAAAAATTTTATTTTAAAAAAAGTCTTGCGGCGGTAGGTAAAAAATATTTTCGATATGTACATATCTAACACAAAATGAGAAAACAATTGGAAGCAGAAGGTTAGGTGGAGTAGGTAGAATTATTATTTTTTTAAAAAAAAATTATATCTAAATTAGTATTTTAAAAAATAAAATAATATCGTCAATGTCGAATTTGATAAATCTAATGGGCTTGAAATCTCTGCTTACAACGATACCCATTGTCTCTGCGCGTGAGAGGTGTCTCCCCTTGCGAGAAAAAAATAGTGGATTCGTGGGGAATTGGTTTGAGAGTGGGAAAATCAAAGGCTAAGAATTTGATGTGTGTGTTGACAAGCTATAGAACATCCATTTTAATGGAGCGTTTCTTTTTAGCAAATTTTGACTCTTCAAGGGAAGAGGAAGATGAAAAATTAGAGTTTGAGTTTTACCCTAACTCATACTCTCTGAGAGAAAGATATTTATTTTTAATTAAAACACTAATTTTGGAGTTTAAATGTAAAAATAAATTAATCAATCCTAGTTTTAAGGGATATGGGTATTGATTGTATATTCAATAATATATGGTATAAACTATTAAAAGTGGTGATATATGTAATTATTTAAAATTAGAGGTAAAATTAGTATATATGATAGTGGTGTATGTCTAATAATAAAGTAGTTTTTTTAAATAAAAGAGAGAGTGCATTACGCTTATCTCAAAAATATGAGCAAACATAACTTCAATTTCAATTTTGAAATTTTTAAATAAAATATATTTTTAAAAATTTTTCCGATCAAACATCCTGTTAAAAAATCTAAGTAAATCTGGAGATAAAATGTTTAAAATGATCGATGTACTCCACATACTTTTTAAAGGCCATCTCTTAGAGATAAAATTAAAATTTAAGAAGTGATCGATATATTCCGCATATTTTTAAATGTGCGTTTTGTTTAGTGGTTCTTTATTGTTATTCTTGTTTTATTATTGGATTTCCCAATTTTGTGGCATGACATCTACATTAACTTTATGTTGTGCCATTTCCTTTTCAGCCATGTCCCACTTTTATCTTTTAGGACGATTTGAATTTTGAACATGTGATAAGTTAATTAATAAGATTCATCAACTTTACATACATCTTTATTCAGAATTTAATTTTTAAAATTTTTAGAATTGAATTCATAATTATCAAAGTTATATTTTTATTATATTTTTACATATAAATTGATGTTTTACAGTAAAATTATTAAATTTAGGTAAATTTGTATACCTTTTTTTTTGTTGTTGAGATATTCATATTTTTTTGTTTGAGCACTTACGACTTGAATCATTTTTGTTTTATTTTTTTGTTTGAGCACTTACGATTTGGACCATTTTTGTTTTCTTTTTCTTTTCGAGCACTTTCGTACGACTTGGACCATTTTTCTTTTTTTTTCTTTTTGAACACTTACGACTTGGATCATTTTTATTTTGTTTTTCTATTTAGCACCAATGACTTGAACCATTTTTGTTTTGTTTTTCTGTTTAGCACAAACGACTTGGATCATTTTTGTTTGTTTGTTTGTATCTATATCGATGCATGCCACCAATCGAATTATTTTTTGATGAAAATGAGTCTGAATGATATCCTGAGTTCAATCCTTCTTTTCATTTTTTATTTTTATGAAGTCCGTAACAATTCATATACGCACTTTGATAATATAAAAGTATATTCGTAAAAAAAAAATGGAAATGGAAGAAATATTGGGTGGCATTTAAAGGCTTACTAATTGAATGGTAATAGTTTATCAACTCTTTCATTTGTTATACGATAAATTTTTTATTTTGATTAAATAAAACATCATATCTGCCTTCCTCCTCGATACTAATATTTCCTCCTCTATGTACACATTTTTATTTTATTTTTTAATGTTTTAACGATTTTACTTTCTAATTTCAATTCAATTTCTCTAAATTAACTAATTCATTTTGTCATATATATTGATATATAAGTTAGAAAATAAGTTCTTCGATATCTATCTTCTTAAATGAAGTTTTTTTTTTTTTTTTTAATAATAGACACAAGGGTTAGATTTTTATTAATAATCAAAGAAAACAAAAACTAAAAAGGCTGGTCCAATCGGATCAGTCCATACAAAGTGTATTTGGCCCATATAGATCAAAATTAGTTCAATGACAAGCAACATAATGTTTAAAACTCGATATATAATAGGTTCATCCCTTTGTTCTCTCTCCATCAAAATCATACTATTGTCTACGATTGAGTTAGACATCATAACATGCATTTAACACACATTATATATTGTGTTCTTATCATTAGATGAAAGTTGACGGAATTTCTCTTATGTCTTATCATTATATGGACTTCACAAAATGAACTTAACGATTTTTTAAATATATTCTATTTTACTTTAAACCACAAATTTTATTGAGTCGTCTCTCTTTATTATACTTTGAATAAATTTATAATCTAAATAAGCAAAATGAGCTTTTTGCTTAAAAAAAGAAAAAAGGGATCGTAGGTGGGAGGCTTTTCACTATAAAACAAATACATCAATAATTGCAAATATTTTTTAAAAAATAAAAAATAATTTGTCATATTAAAGATGTCGTGAGATTTTTAAAAGGGTAAAAATGTTCAAAAATGTAAAATAACATAGTGTGAAATATGTTATTTTACCATTTTGATCAAATTTTCTGGTCAAAAGAATTTTTCCATATTAATATTAAAAATAAAAGGCTTAAATTGAAACATTGTCGTAAATGAAATGAAGTAATGTAATACTAAATAGAGAATGAATTGAATGGAGAAAAATAGGGACGGGATTACGATTTTACTTATATGTTAAGGAGGTTTGTTCCTACTTTATATTTATCTTTAAAAAGCACTAAATCTATATGTTTTATTTATTCAATACACTATTTTTTCTAAAATTCAAAACTTATAAACTTAAAATTCTAATTCTGTTTTTCCTTCATAATAAAGAATATATAGGAAGCTATATAATAACAAACGAGATATGTTAATTAATTAATAAGGAATATATTAATAAATATTGATATATGGAAGATATATTTAGTCTTGAAAAATAATAATTTTCTACTTCTATTTTTTTTTTTAAAAGCAAATTTTTTAACTTTCTTCACAACCATAGAAAAAAATACTTTCTACTTTTATTTAAAAACAATTTGAGTGATTTGTCAAACGCTTGATTTCTTTTTAGAAAAATAGTGTTTTTCTCAGAATCCTTGTGTTTGGCCTAATAACAACCTTGCCAAACAGACTCTAACTATATTTTGAAAACCTTATCTTCTGTCACTTTCTCCTAATCTTGCCTTATAAGCAAAAGTTGATGGACTAGTTATTAGTATGATGCTATAAAAACCCATAAAAGAATTCAGAATGTTTATATTACCAAACATGGCAAAAAAAAACTTTGTTTTACACTATAATATACTGTTAATTAGTTTGTTGGCATTTTTGTTTTTGGTAACAGAAGGGGCACCTCAGAGTGCACTGGTAACTCAACTCCCTGGATTCAATGGCACTTTTAACTCAAAACATTATGCTGGGTTTGTATTCTTTTTGTGTTTTTTTTGATAAAAAGATGGAGACTTTATCTTGATTTTTTGTATTTTTCTGAATGATTCTTGAAATGGGTTTTCAGGTATGTTAATATAGATGAAAGTCATGGCAAGAATTTGTATTACTACTTTGTTGAATCTGAAAGAAACCCATCAAATGATCCAGTTGTTCTTTGGCTTAATGGTGGACCTGGTTGTTCAAGCTTTGATGGCTTTATCTATGAGCATGGTACGTAACAACCCCTTTATTGGAAAATTACATTATATGTAAGAGGTTGAATTCTATTTACGTACATATAGTTGATAAAGATCCCTTTTGTGAAAATTCTGTCTCCACCACTGTTTTTACTGTTGTTGCAAACATAGAGTGAGGGACTAATAGCGCGTTTGGTTAATCTTTAGGGTAAAGAATCTTTACATTATCGGTGTATTTCACATGTTGTAGTTGATACCTTCCTTATTCTTCATGTTAGTAGTTCCATTTTTTTGTGGAAGCAGACACTAATGTTTGTATTAGACTTAAGAGTAGACTGTCTGTTGGGTATAACAAGAATTAATGGGAAATGGAGGGAAGATGAAAAGAGGAATTAGAAACGATTCTCTTATGCTTTAAGAAAAGACATTTCTCCCTCATTGGTGGTGGAAAGAAAAATAGAAGTGTTTAAATAGAGAAACACTTATATTAGTTGTTAAAAGGGTTTTGAAAGAGGGACTCCGATCGCGCCGTCGTCGTCGTCGCTCGGCTTCGGCTAGATGGAGAGATTATGTTTGGACAAAGTTTGTTTTAATTATTTACTTAATTAATTAAATAGCCAAAATGTTTTAATTATTTAGTTAATTAACTGAAACGTTCCGACCCGACTCGGATCCACGCGACCCGTTTTATTTAAAACATTTTCCCGTTTTAATATGAATTTCCCGCCGTTGGAGATGACTGTTCTGAAAGGTTGCAACTTAAGGTTGCAACTTTCAGGAACAGCCATGACCGTTTGAAAGGTTGCAAACTTTCATAAATGGTCGTGTGGTTTCTGAAAGGTTGCAACCTTTCGGAGACAGTTCCTCTTGCCTATAAATACCAGTGATTTTTCAGACTTTTTACTTACGAAAATTTCTCATTTCCTCTTCTTCTGCACAAATTTTCTTCGTGTACTTTACTGCCGTTGAGTGGTTCGCTGACACCAGCGTTTTGGATATCAATACACTGGTGATTGAGATCATTCTATCCTGGGAGGACATATTCCAAATCAAACCTCGGATACTAGAGGGGAATAATTTCCTTAAGGGGAATTAGTTTATGTTCTTCTGTTCTTCACTGGTTCATTAAACCTTGGTAACTTCGTGTTTCTGCAAAGTTTGTTGTAATCAGTAGTACTGTTTTAAACCCAGATTGGGCAACACTGTCTACGTCGCAGCCCTTAGGCCGGGGTGAGACCCTTTCCCGAACCCTGCTAACATGGGGATGTGGAAATGTAGTCCATAGAGATGCAGTTGCTATTCTTATTCATCATATTTCGTGTTTTTTCCTTATACTAAGGAAGGGTATTTCTTTACATTGCAGGGCCTTTTAATTTTGATTTTGGAGAGCCAAGTGGTAGCCTGCCTTCTCTGCATAACAATCCATACAGTTGGTCCAAGGTTATTATTTGTGTTAATTCTACTTTTATATGCTTACATTTCATTAGCCACTCATTATTATTTGATTCTTCCAGGTTTCCAGTGTAATATATCTGGACTCTCCTGTTGGTGTTGGATTATCTTACTCGGGAAATAAATCTGACTACGTTACAGGAGACTTGAAGACTGCATCTGATAGCCACTCATTTCTCCTCAAGGTAACTACATAAACTTGATTCGGTAGTTAAATTTATTAGTTTTACTCTAGCAATCAACCTACTGCAATTCTCCTTTATTCGGGACTTGGGATTGGCAATGTCAGGAGCTTACACCGGTGGAGTTCTAAGTTTTAATAGTTGTTCCGTATAATCATTTATTTCTTTGTCCTTCTAACTGGTTCATGGTTCAATTAAATGATACTCTCTCTCTCTCTCTCTCTCTAGTGGTTTGAGATCTACCCGGAGTTCCTCACGAACCCATTTTACATATCTGGAGAGTCTTATGCTGGAATATACGTGCCAACTCTGGCTTCTGAAGTAGTAAAAGGTAATCTGGATCATGAATGAACATGTATTGGTTGGTGCTAGGCAGGGGATAAACAAACTAACCTTCTGCTGCCTATGTCTTTTAGGTATTGATGCTGGAGTCAAGCCTGCTATCAACTTTAAGGTATAATACATATCAAGATTTTCACGTGTTAACTAGTTGTTTGGGCTGTAAACTCTTTACGTTCTATTGCACACAGGGTTACATGGTGGGAAATGGCGTGACAGATGAGATAATAGACGCTAATGCTCTTGTTCCATTTCAACATGGTATGGGCCTCATTTCAGATGACTTATATAAGGTATTTTCTTCTTCTTCTTGTATGATTTTTTAGTGCTTGAATCATTTGACTTCTCAAACTGTTTTTGATTTCTGGAAGTCATAGCTGGCAAAAGATGATGCTTTGAGGCCTCTAATGCTTTTAATTAGGACATGTTCCAAATTATTGTAGCATAACACATATTGGAGCCTTACTAGCTTCTGGTATACATCTGTCAAACATAGACGAAATTGTCAGAAGATAGTGATCAATTCTAATCCGCCAAAAAGATGTCACAAAACAAATGTTACGTCTAGCACTCCAATATATCAGCAAAAACATAATCATTGCCTCGTTGTCTATTAGCAACTGGTCTCTGATTATTCTTTTTCATGCTCAGGAAGCTATTGTTGCATGCCATGGAAATTTCTACGAACCAGCGGATAGTAATTGTTCAGACAAGCTTAATAAAATTGATCAGGTAAGGTGTTACTCTGTCATACTTGATACATTTTGTCGAGACAGCATTTCATTGCTATGCTTTATTAACCCAAATTCACCTTTTTGCCTATTGCAGGTAGTTTATGATCTAAACGTTTATGACATTCTAGAACCATGTTACCACAGCAAAGAACCTAGTGTAATTACCACTGGTAACTCAAGATTGCCTATGAGCTTTCGTAAACTAGGTGAGACAGAAAGGCCTCTTCCTGTCAGAAAAAGAATGTTTGGCCGTGCATGGCCTTATAAAGCTCCAGTAAGGGCGGGACATGTCCCAACTTGGCCGGAGATTCTCAATAGTGTAGAAGTCCCTTGCACTGTAAGTCACTCTTGATTTTTTGTTTGTTCCCTAATAATGGTTCTCCATTGAATTCCCAACTTAACCAATTTTATATCAAAACATGTCGATTGCTCTAGCTATGCGTCCTGTTTATCTTTTAAGCATTCTTATGCACTTATTCTATTGTCCAACTGTTGTAAATTTGAAGTTCTGCTTATTTTGTTCTCTCTTTGAGGAATTCATTTTTCGCTTTTGAAACTTCGCAAGGACTTTCTTATTTTGGAACCCTCCCTTTATCCTATTTTGACCTCTTTAATGGAATGAATTTCCTTATCTCTAATTCTTTTAGCATCATGGCGGTTTAATCTTCAACAGACACATAATCTGAAATGAAATATGCAGGATGATCGTGTTGCTACTGTGTGGCTCAACAATGCAGATGTTCGTAAAGCAATTCATGCTGAACCAGTAAGATGCAATTTTCTCATCTTTACCTTTAATAAAAAAAAACAGAGTTGGTGATTTATGGTTCAATCCTATGGTACAATAGGCAACTGTGATAGGTCCCTGGGAGCTATGCACAGACAAAATAGCTCTGAGTCATGATTCTGGAAGCATGATTCCGTATCACAAAAATCTCACAGGTCGGGGCTATCGGGCAATCATATTCAGGTTCAATAGTTTACTAAGTCACTAACTTCTCTCTGTGTATGTTTTTTGTCCTTTTTAATTACTCGTGTATTATTATGTAAAACACCTATAACACCAATGTCATTTCAAAATTTGAATTTTGATGTGATATTTTCTCTATCAAAGTAACTATAACATGTTCTTCCACTATAGTCATGTAGTAGGCTGCCTAAGGTAAATGTTGTTAGTGAACATGTACCTGATCACACACAAATTATCCGAGATCTTTTTTTGATGCTATTACCAGAACGATTATGTTCATTTTCTGGTTTCTTGCAGTGGGGATCACGATATGTGTGTACCATTCACTGGTTCAGCAGTATGGACAAGATCTGTTGGATATCCGATCGTGGATGAATGGAGGCCTTGGTATGTGAATGAACAAGTTGCAGGGTATGTTTGCGTTTTCAGCTTCTAAATCCTCTTCATGTTTAACTTCTCTAATGTATTGCAATTCTAAATCCATTTCAAATGCTTAAATCTTTTGTGCAGTTTCATACAAGGTTATGCCAACAACCTCATTTTTTTGACTGTTAAGGTATGTTCATATCAAGATTTTTTTTTTCATTTTTCTGTTTATTTTTTCTTCTTTGATTTAATCAATTGATTTCCGATATCTTCAGGGAGCTGGACACACCGTGCCAGAGTACAAACCACAAGAGGCGTTGGCGTTCTACACCCGCTGGCTAGAGGGAAAGAAGATATGATAATATGAATAATGAAGATTGAATTGGAAGACATGCCCGGTGGCTAGAGGGCAAGAATAACATGAATAATGAAGACTGAATTAGTAGACATAATTGGACTTAATGTCTACTAATTCAATGATAATATTGGATTTTTATCATGTATTTCAGTCTGCAATAAGAAGTTAGTATTTGTATGTTATGCAATGTACCTTGTGACTGTTAAGGCATGCATGCTCATATTAATTATTTCACTCCAGTATTCATCTCCCACACTTATTTATGCTCATCAACAAGTATTTGAACCCAACGTTAATCGAAAACAACATCTCTATCCCATAAAAAGTAGGGAAAGATTTATTATATTTTTCCTCCTCGGACCTCATTTATGAAGTTTCATTGAGTATCATGTTGTTGTCGTTGTCATGTTGAATAAGTAAGGGTGAACTAAAATCAAAAAGCTAAATGATTTCGCATGCTCAATGCGAAGAAATTATTCGAACTATGTTAGAAAAAATAGCTACAAATAAAGATAGGATTTGTTATTGTGATAAATTCTAAGTACCAATATTAAAATAGGCGTGTCACATCGTGCATGCAATAGCTTGTGATGTCTCATATTTTTCTACAAATATATATATGTATACTTTTAAGGTATTTGGTTGTTATGAATTACACAAAAATAGTCGTATAATGGATATTATTGTTATAACATTGTCTTTAACCAACCTTTCTTTCTGCTCCAAAAATCATGTTATTTATGTACTACAAATGAACAAAAATAATGATTCAAAATATTTCAGAACTTTTGAAAAAATTACAAGCGCGAATCGACTTGAAACTGATCTTCCATAGTCACTCAATTAAAGCTGAGATGATTCATACTAGCTTGATTAGGTCAAATATCTGTAATAATAATATCTTCATATCATATATGACATAACTACTATATATGAAGCTGAGTATCAATGAACTTTAAAATATTTTGTTTAGTGGAATTGTTACAAAGAAAATGGAAAAAAAAAAAAGTCTGATGTGGTATGTACAGTCACCCTTCTTATCAGACTTTGAATAAATTTATAATCTAACAGCAAAATGAGCTTTTTGCTTTAAAAAAGAAAAAAAGGATAGTAGGTGGGAGCTTTTATTATATGAAAATATATAGCATCAATAATTGCAATTTAATTAGACACATAATATATAAATATAGTTTTTTTATTTGTGATATTAAAGATATTATGAGATTTTTTAAAAAGATATTAAGATTAAAATAAAATGGTAAAAAATAAATTATTACGTATTAAATATAAATTGTTATTATTATTATTTTTAAATGCGTCAATAAATAATAATACTATCACGTAAAATGAAACAAAGTGAGAAATATAATGAATAGAGAATGAATTGAACCAACAATAATATGAACGGAATTATCATTTTTTTTATATGTTAGGAACTTATTATCCGTACTATATATATGTATAATTTATTCAATAAAATTCCCTAGGACTTAGAGTATATAGGAAGCTATAGAATAACAAATGCCATAAAAGTTTTAACAAAAACACAGAGTATTTTCCGTTAGAAAAGTCATACCAGCATAAGCATGTGAGTTCAATTTATATTATTATCTTTTTTCTTGGTAAGATAATTCAATTATTATATACCAATTTGGTATTAAATAACAACCATATAATAACTAATTTACTGTATTTTGAAAATCTTATATTCTGTCAGTTTCTCCCAAGCTTGCCTTAAAAGCAAAAAAATTGATGGACTACTTTTTAGATACAGTTTAATTATTTTCTCAAACTATAAAAACCCATCAAAGAATTCAGAATCTTGATATACCAAACATGGCAAGAAAAAACTTTATTTTACATTATAATATACTGTTAATTCCTAGTTTCTTGACATTTTTGTTTTTGATAACAGAAGGGGCACCTCAGAGTGCACTGGTAACTCAAATCCCTGGCTTCAGTGGCACTTTTCACTCAAAACATTATGCTGGGTTTGTTCTTTTTGTGTTTTTTGATAAAAAGATATCAACTTTATGTTGATTTTTCTACTTTTCTGAATGTTTCTTGAAAATGGGTTTTCAGGTATGTTAATATAGATGAAAGTCATGGCAAGAATTTGTATTACTACTTTGTTGAATCTGAAAGAAATCCATCAAAGGATCCAGTTGTTCTTTGGCTTAATGGTGGACCTGGCTGTTCAAGCTTTGATGGCTTTGTCTATGAGCATGGTAACAACCCTTCTGTCGGAAAATTACATTATATGTACGGTTGATTTGTATTTTTTTTAATAGTAGATGTACATCTCCTTTTGTTTTTACAGTTGGACATAGAGTGAGGAACTAATAGCACGTTTGGTTTATCTTTAGGGTAAAGAGTCTTTACATTGTCAGTACTTTTTCCCTTTACATTGTCAGTGTATTTTCACATGTTGTAGTTGATAACCTCTCTTATACTTCATGATAGTAGTCTCGCTTTTTATGGAAGCAACCACTAATGCTTGCATTAGAGTACAAACCCTGCTAAAGTGGGATGTTTTGTGCGCCGGATTGCCCTTGTTTTATTGTCATTTGATAGTTATTAACTCATACTTGTAGTTATCTTTAAGTGATCTGCTAGTGTAAAAATGTTTTTTTTAACACATTCAATGTATTAAAGTTGAAAACTTTTTAATCTTTTACCTAGATAATAGGTCAACCAAAACTGTGTTTTGACAGTCTCTGCAATTGACATAAAAATGTTGATTTCTTCCTTGACAGATCTGAAAATTCTTTTAACCAGCTCAAGTAAAAGATGTTAGTTGGAAATGTAGTCCATAGAGATGCAGTTGCTATTCTTATTCATCATAAACAAATGATTTCATTTACATATTTTGTTGTTGTTTTTTTATAATAAGGAAGGGTATTTCTTTACATTGCAGGACCTTTTAATTTTGAGTTGGGAAAGCCAAGTACTAGCCTGCCTTCTCTGCATAACAATCCATACAGTTGGTCCAAGGTTATTATTTGTGTTAATTCTACTTGATCATATGCTTGCATTTCATTAGGCACTCATTATGATTTGATTTTTCCAGGTTTCCAGTGTAATATATCTGGATTCTCCTGTTGGTGTTGGATTATCTTACTCGAAAAATAAATCTGACTACGTGACAGGAGACTTAAAGACTGCATCTGATACCCATTTGTTTCTCCTCAAGGTAATATTACATAAACTTGAGTTGATAGTTAAATTTACTAGTTTTATGCTAACTATGTCCTAACTCATTTGTTGTTCTACTAAATGATGCTCTTTCTAGTGGTTTGAGATCTACCCAGAGTTCCTCACGAACCCATTTTACATATCTGGAGAGTCTTATGCAGGAATATATGTGCCAACTTTGTCTTACGAAGTAGTAAAAGGTAATCTGGATCTTAAATGAACATGTATTGGTTGATGTGGTGGGCTAAACAAACTAACTTTCTTCTGCTTATGTCTTTTAGGTATTGATGCTGGAGTAACGCCCGCTATCAACTTTAAGGTATATATTATTTCAAGATTTTCACGTGTTAACTAGTTGTCTGGGCTGTAAACTCTTAACGTTCTATTGCACACAGGGTTACATGGTGGGAAATGGTGTGACAGATGAGATAATAGACGCTAATGCTCTTGTTCCATTTCAACATGGTATGGGCCTCATTTCAGATGACTTATATGAGGTATTTGCATCTTTATGTTTGATTTTTTAGTGCTTGAATCATTTGACTTCTGAACTGTTTTAGATTTCTAGAAGTTATAGCTGACAAAAGATGATGCTTTGAAGCCTCTAATGCTTTTAATTAGGACATGTTCCAAATTATTGTAGCATAACACATATTGGAGCCTTACTAGCTTCTGGTATATATGAGAAGGTTTGTCAAACATAGATGTAATTGCCAGAAGATAGTGATCAGTTCTAATCCGCCAAAAAAGATATTACAAAACAAATGTTAAGCTATGTGTATACATCTACGACTCCAATATATCAGCAAAAACATAATCATTGCCTCTTTTCTATTAGCAACTGGTCTCTGATTATTCTTTTTCATGCTCAGGAAGCTACTGTTGCATGCCATGGAAATTTCTACGAACCAGCGGGTAGTAATTGTTCAGACAAGCTTAATAGAATTGATCAGGTAAGGTGTTGTTCTGTCATAGTTGATACATTTCGTTGAGACAGAAATTCCTTGGTCTGCTTTATTGACCCAAATTTACCTTTTCGCCTATTGCAGGCAGTTAATGATCTAAACATGTATGACATTCTAGAACCGTGTTACCACAGCAAAGAACCTAGTGTAATTACCACTGGTAACTCAAGATTGCCTATGAGCTTTCGTAAACTAGGTGAGACAGAAAGGCCTCTTCCTGTCAGAAAAAGAATGTTTGGCCGTGCATGGCCTTATAAAGCTCCAGTAAGAGCGGGACATGTCCCAACTTGGCCGGAGATTCTCAATAGTGTAGAAGTCCCTTGCACTGTAAGTCATTCTTGATTTTTTGTTTGTTCTCTAATAATGGTTCTCCATTGAATTCCCAACTTAACTAATTTTATATCAAAACATGTCGATTGCTCTAGCTATGCGTCCTGTTTATCTTTTAAGCATTCTTATGCACTTATTCTATTGTCCAACTGTTGTAAATTTTAAGTTCTTTCAAGCTTATTTTGTTCCCTCTTTGAGGAATTCATTTCTTGCTTTTGAAGCTTCGCAAGGACTTTCTTATTTTGGAACCCTCACTTATCCTTTCGTAACCTCTTTAATGGAGTGAATTTCCTTATCTCTGACTCTTTTTGCATCATGGCGGTTTAATCTTCAACAGACACATAATCTGAAATGAAATATGCAGGATGATCGTGTTGCTACTGCGTGGCTAAACAATGAAGATGTTCGTAAAGCAATTCATGCTGAACAAGTAAGATACAATTTTCTCGTCTTGTACTAGCTTTAAAGATGATGATTTACCTTTACTGCAAAAACCAAAACAAAAAAATAAAGTTGGTGATTTATGGTTCAATCCCATGATCCAACAGACTACGGTGATAGGTCCCTGGGAGCTATGCACAGCCAAAATAGGTCTAAGTCATGATTCTGGAAGCATGATTCCGTATCACAAAAACCTCACAGCTCGGGGATATCGGGCACTCATATACAGGTGCAATAGATTACTAAGTCTCTAACTGCTCTCTATGCATTTTTTTCTTTCTTTTAAATTACTCGTGTATTATTATGTAAAACACCTACAGAGAAAACTGGTTGTCATGTGCATTTCATGTATATTCTATTGTCTAAAAGCCTAAAGCACATACTTATTGGTATTATAAAACTACTTGGTTTCTCGAATACGATAGCCCCCCATGTTAAGTACACACTACTCATGAAATAAAACCAATGGTTGAAGTTTTGCAACTATCTCTTACCAGATAGCAGGTTGATGTTACATACTGTGGAGACATGAAAACAAAGATACAAATGATACGAATCTGACCTCATCTATGGTTTCTCATTCTCCAATTTAAATGCGTTGTGTAAATGTAAAGACTTGTCAATGATTACCATGGTACACTAGTCCTAAAAAAAAAGACAATTGTCTACATATGTGCTACTAGTAGATCTGTAGCAGCAGTTACTCCTATGTCCCATCTTATATGACACTCTTTCCATTGTGGTGACGTCTTAAAATGTTTGACATGATTTTCTATATACTACTTTGAATTTTGATGTTTTCCCTATCAAACCAACTTTCAACCCTTACTATAACATGTTCTTCCACTATTCTCATGTAGTAGGCTGCCTAAGGTAAATGTTGTTAGTGAGCATGTACCTGATCACACACAAATTATCCGAGATCTTTTTTGATGCTATAACCAGAACGATTATGTTCATTTTTTTTGTTTCTTGCAGTGGGGATCACGATATGTGTGTACCATTCACTGGTTCAGAAAAATGGACAAGATCACTTGGATATCCAGTCGTGGATAAATGGAGGCCTTGGTATGTGAATGAACAAGTTGCAGGGTATGTTCGGGTTTTCACCTTCTAAATCCTGTTCATGTTTAACTTCTCTAATGTGTTGCAACTCTGTAAAATCCATTTTAAATGGTTAAATCTTTTCTGCAGTTACATACAAGGTTATGACAACAACCTCATTTTTATGACTATTAAGGTATGTTCATATCAAGAAATTTTTCATTTTTCTATTTTTTTTCCTCTTTGATTTAATCGATTGATTTCCGATATCTTCAGGGATCTGGACACACTGTGCCAGAGTACAAACCACGAGAGGCATTGGCGTTCTATTCCCGGTGGCTAGAGGGCAAGAACATATGATGATATGAAGAATGAAGACTGAATTAGTAGACATTAAGTCCAATTATTTCTGAGATTCAAGAGAGATTTTTTCTTTTTCCTTATGAGTACTCTTAACAGGAGAATTTTATAAAAGAGAAAAGAAGGGAGAAGAACATTGGATTTTTACCATGTATTTGAATATATATATTTATCCAATAAGAAATGATAATTTCTCTGTTTATCCAATTTATCTTCTGACTGTTAAAGCATGTTCATATCAATTTCTACGTGTTAAAAGAAATCTACTAAATATGTATTAATTTTAAATTTGAATCCGGTAACTCAAATGAACGATAGATTCGGTTGTATCTCACATTCGTAAACTTCAAATCTTAAATTTGACAAAAACTGTTAAGTTTATATATTCAATGGACTATTTTAGACCTGCTATTAAATATAAGACTTTTTTTTATAATTTTATCAGTCAAACATTACAAAGATCTAAGATCATAAGTTGATAAAATACCAACTTATCAGATATTAAAGAACATTAAACTATATAAGTATTAGATAATAGCCAATTTCCTCTATAATTTGACTATTAAATGTATTTTGAAAACTAGAGTAAATTAATCTTGACTTAAAAGGAAAAATTGATTGATAGTTATTATAATGATGTTTCACTTCATTTTCTCAAACTATAAAAACCCCATCAAAGAATTCTTGTCTCTTAAGAATCTTGATACACCAAACATGGCAATAAAAATCAATTTTTTACAGTATTATATGGTTTTAACATTCTTGGTATTTTTGTTTTTGTTAACAGAAGGGGCACCTCAGAGTGCACTGGTAACTCAACTCCCTGGCTTCACTGGCAAATTTCAGTCAAAACATTATGCTGGGTTTGTATTCTTTTTGTGTTTTTTGTGAAAAAGATCTAAACTTTATTTTGATTTTTGTACTTTTTAAAAAATATTTTTTGAAATGGATTTTCAGGTATGTTAATATAGATGAAAGTCATGGCAAGAATATGTATTACTACTTTGTTGAATCTGAAAAAAACCCATCAAAGGATCCAGTTGTTCTTTGGCTTAATGGTGGACCTGGCTGCTCAAGCTTTGATGGATTTGTCTATGAGCATGGTAACAACTCTAATTCTGATTATGAATTGAGTTGAATTTGGGCGGGTATGGATTTTTGTAAATGCCTATATTTTTTAAAGAATAATGTTAACAGTTGATTCTTGTGTTCTATACATTGCAGGGCCTTTCAATTTTGAGTTGGGAAAGACAAATGGTAGTTTGCCTATTCTGCATAACAATCCATACAGTTGGTCCAAGGTTATTATTTGTGTTAATTCTACTTTTATCATATGCTTACATTTCATAAGCCACTCATTATGATTTGATTCTTCCAGGTTTCCAATATAATATATCTGGACTCTCCTGTTGGTGTTGGATTATCTTACTCGAAAAATAAATCTGACTATGAGACAGGAGATTTAAAGACTGCGTCCGATACCCATTCATTTCTCCTCAAGGTAAAACTATATAAATTTATTAGTTTTACGCTAGCTATGTCCTGACTCATTTGTTGTTCTGCTAAATGATGCTTTTGATAGTGGTTTGAGATCTACCCGGAGTTCCTCATGAATCCATTTTACATAGCTGGAGAGTCTTATGCTGGAGTATACGTGCCAACTCTGGCTTCTGAAGTAGCAAAAGGTAATCTGGATCATAAATGAACATGTATTGGTTGGTGCTAGGCAGGGGACAAACAAACTAACCTTCTGCTACTTATGTTTTTTAGGTATTGATGCTGGAGTAAAGCCTGCAATCAACTTCAAGGTATATACGTTTCAAGATTTTCACGCGTTAACCAGTTGTCTGGTCTGTAAACTGATCTTTAAGTTCTATTGCACAGGGTTACATGGTGGGAAATGGCGTGACAGATGAGAAAATAGACGGTAATGCTCTTGTTCCATTTCAACATGGTATGGGTCTCATTTCAGATAAATTATTCGAGGTATTTGCTTCTTCTTGTGCTTGAATCATTTGACTTCTGAACTTTTTTAGAATTCAAATCCGCCAAAAAAGATGTTACGAAACAAATGTTAAGCAATGTTTGTACATTTACAACTCCAATATATTAGCAACTGGTCTCTGATTATTCCTTTTCATGCTCAGGAAGTCACTGTGGCGTGCCATGGAAATTTCTATAACCCAGGGAGTAAGAATTGTAAAGACAAGCTTAATGAAATTGATCAGGTTAGGTGTTATTGTGTCATACTTGATTCATTTTGTCGCGACATGAACAATAAGCAATTCATTGTTCTGGTTTATTGGTCCAAATGCACCTTTTTCGCCTATTGCAGGAAGTTAGTGATCTAAACGTGTATGACGTTCTAGAACCGTGTTACCACAACACCGAACCTAGTGTAATCACCAATGATAACTCAAGATTGCCAATGAGCTTTCGTAAACTAGGTGAGACAGAAAGGCCTCTTCCTATCAGAAAGAGAATGTTTGGCCGTGCTTGGCCTTTTAAAGCTCCAGTAAGAGAGGGAATTGTCCCAACTTGGCCGGAGCTTCACAATGAGATAACCGTCCCTTGCACTGTAAGTCACTCACTCTTCATTTTTTGTTTGTTCTCTTTAAGAGACACATAATCTGAAATGAAATATGCAGGACGATCGTGTTTCTAGTGATTGGCTAAACAATGAAGATGTTCGTAAAGCAATTCATGCTGAACAAGTAAGATATAATTTTCTCATCTTGTACTAACTTTAAAAATGATGATTTACCTTTACTACAAAAACCAAAACAAAAAAATAAAGTTGGTGATTTATGGTTCAATCCTATGGTCCAACAGACAACAGTTATAGGTCCCTGGGAGCTATGCACAGACGGCATAACTTTCAGTCATGATGCTGGAAGCATGATTACATATCACAAAAACCTCACAGCTCGAGGATATCGAGCACTCATATACAGGTCCAATAGATTACTGAGTGATCTCTTAACTTCTTCTTTCTATTCATTTTTCCATCCTCCTGTATTACTCGTGTAAAACACTAATAGACATTGACTAAGACACATATTTCTTTGTTGCAGTGGGGATCACGATATGTGTGTACCATACACTGGCTCAGAAAAATGGACAAGTTCACTTGGATATCCGATCGTGGATAAATGGAGGCCTTGGTATGTGAACGAACAAGTTGCAGGGTATGTTCGCGTTTTCACCTTCTAATTCCTCTTCATGTTTAACTTCTATAATGTGTTGCAATTCATTTCAAATACTTAAATCTTTTGTGCAGTTACACACAAGGTTATGCCAACAACCTCAGTTTTCTGACTATTAAGGTATGTTCATATCAAGAAACATTTTTTATATTATATATTTTTTTTCTTTGATTTAATTGATTGATTTACGAAATCTTCAGGGATCTGGACACACCGTACCAGAGTACAAACCACGAGAGGCATTGGCGTTCTATTCCCGGTGGCTAGAGGGCAAGAAGATATGATAATATGAATAATGAAGACTGAATTAGTAGACATTGTTAAGTCCAATTATTTCAGAGATTTTTATTTCTCCCTTAACAGAAGAAAAGAAGGGAGAATGTTGTTGGATTTTTACCATGTATTCCAGTCTGCAATAAGAAATTAAAACATTTGCTTTGTCCAATTGCATGATACCTTTTTTGAGCCCGAGTCTATTAAAAACAATATTTCTATCCTACAAGATAAGTAAAATTTACGTACATTCTACATTTTTAGACCCCACTTAAGGGATTACGCCGAGTATGATATTGTTGTTATCTTGTTGATTAAGTAGGTGTGAAATAAAACCAAAAAAGCTAAATGATTTCACAAATTTTACCAATTACAAACAAACAAAGCTTCAAATGCGATCTCTGCAACCTAATTTAATTAGACACAAAAAAAAAGGTTTTTTTAAAAATTATTTATTGGTATTTCATATTCCATGAGATTTTTGTGGCTGGAGAAGTATGTACTTGAGAGACTATTTTGTATCTTCGAACATAAAGTAATTTTTTTGTTAATTTATGATAAATTTGAAGGATCAAAATTATTAAGTTGAAGAAATTATTTTGAACCATTTTTGTTAATTTGTGACAAATTTAAAGGATCAAAGCAAATCTCTCACGTTTGTTTTCAATATTAGTATTTCTATCAGAATCCATACGTCAGATACATGCTTTAAGATACATTTGAGCCACATACGTAATATAATGTGTGCTTAATTAAGTAATGTATCTAAAATGCATAATTAAAGTACCATAAACTTGTTTTTCAAATGTAAGAGACTTTCACTTTGTCATTTTCCCAGTCAAACATTACAAAATCTAAGTACATAAGTTGATAAAATACCCCTCAGACCTTTTTAGGCAATTTCTCAATCAAGCATTACAAAAATCTAAATCATAATAATTGACTTTTTACTAGAACTAGTCAATGGGCTAAAAGTATATTTAATTTGTATTAAAACAAGTATAAATTTTTAGGTTGTAATTGTTCTTTAGTTTCCAAATTTGTTATTTCAAATTTTTCGTATTTATTTATTTGTGAAAAAAGATTACTATTTTAATATTTTTTGCTAGATTTTTATTTAGAATTATTGAAACAATGTCACTATTTGCCACATTTGTTATGAAAATCTTCTATTTTTTTTTATGTTAGATTATAATTTGAAGCACCACTAATCATATGTATAATGAATGTTATAATAGTAATTATTATGTATTTTCATATAATTTTGTTAAACATATTAAAAATTGAGAAATTTTAAAAAATAACAAAGATAATAGATTTAATAAAGCTCTATAGCTATAGTTTCGGTAATTGTGCTCTATAGATATGGTTCCGTTTACTATGGAAACTGCGGTTTGTATATTTCGCTTGGAAATATACAAACAGGGTAAGTATAATATACAAATGGGGGTTGCGTTTTGTATACTTCGCTTGCCCGTGTGAAAGTTTTGCTTTCGAATATACAAACAGGGTAAGTATATACAAATTCTGTATTTATACATTTAGAAATTTTTCAGAATTCCATTTGTATATTTCGCTTGCCAATATACAAACAGGGTAATTTATAATGATTTTTCATAAATCGTATGCAAATAGCTAGTGTAAGCATACACAAATTCTGAATTCATACAATCAGAAACTGAATTATACAAATTCTGGATTTATACAATCAGGAATTGAATTAGATAAATTCTGGATTTATACAATTAGGAAACCGAATAGCAAAATTTCGCGAAAATGTGGCCACGGATAAAAAATAATCAAAACTATAGCTATATTACATAATATACTCTAAATGTTTGTCATTTCGCGTCCCTTAAAAGAATTTAATATATTGGCAGAATTTTAAGGTTGAATTTTGATTGGAAAAAAATCGTAAAAAAATGAAGAAGGGCTAACTCGCTCCAACCCATGGCCTTTTTTAGGATTGGCTGGGGTTTGCCACTTCAAGGCCCGTCAGCCTATCTTAACCCATCAAATTTCTTGACCCATGAAACTTAGACGGGATGGGGCTGGGCCAGTGGCGGACCCAGGATTTTTGCTCAAGAGGTCCAAAGTTAAAAGAGAGGTCCAGGTGTTAATGCAAGTGCATAGTGAGCATAGTAGTCCCTCGGCATGCTCTTTGTACAAGAACAATAGATATTTCATTGGTTCATAAAAGTAAAGACTAAACTAATCAAAGATATTGTCACGACCCAAAAATGGACGTGATGACACTCGTCTTATCCCACCAAGACAAGTCAGCCTAAAACCCAACCAATACGATAAATGCGGAAAACAAAGTCAACTTAATTAAACTCCCAAAACCTGGTTGTCACGTGTACAAGCCTCTAATGTGTTATAACAAAATTAAAAGAAAATACAAGTCTCCAATGACCTTGTTTCTAGAATAGAACAAAATCATAAATAAGGAGAAAGAATGTCTGCTGAGATGACAAGCAGCTACCTCACAAACCTCCACAAGAAGCCTCAGAAAAGAAGAGAATGGAAAGTATCACAAAATCCAGGCTCGTAACCTACAAAAATATTGTAGAAACAAGGGGTGAGTACCAAACCACACGGTACTCAGCAAGTAAACTTCTAAACACAAGCTAAGGGAATAAAATACGGGTACTCCTTACACCCCAACCGAACCTCCACAACTACAACCTGCATAAAAATCAGTCCAACCTAACATTTCACAATTTACATAGCTCACCAGCTCAACAACAACACTTTAACAATTACATATCCTCAACACCAAACTCAATATTCATCAATCACAAGTTCCACAGAAAGGCACT
Source organism: Solanum etuberosum (assembly GCA_029582245.1). NCBI lineage: Eukaryota > Viridiplantae > Streptophyta > Magnoliopsida > Solanales > Solanaceae > Solanum > Solanum etuberosum. The sequence goes on along the minus strand of JAJONR010002638.1, from coordinate 86,610 downwards.
CACAAGATCAACAACACACAAGATCAAGTTCACCATACACACCCGCTCTCTCACAGTCTGGGACCTAACGATGTCAAGTATAGTGATGCATGTCTGACCTAACGATACACACCCGCTGTCTCACAGTCCGGGACCCATAAGGAACATATTTGTTCATGCATCCATCGCGGCGCGCGATACGTCCCTCGATATATAGTATCCATCGCGGCGTGTGATACGTCCCTCGAAATATAGTATTCATCGCGGCGCGCGACACATCCCTCGAAATGGTACATCCTCTTATCACATAACACTTAACACAACCATGTCTCAGAGTCAATGCAAATGACATGTTCACACAAATAATGAGGAGATGACCATTTTCACAACAAGGCACAATTCACAACAACACAATCGTGATAATATCAACAATGAATGAATAAGTCTTTCAAACCATTCTCAACACGTTACACACAAATAATTAATCGCATTGCCTTTTATTACCCCTTTTTCATCATTAGAATTATTCAATATGGACAAGTCAACCCTTCACCAAGTTCCATTACTCCCCAACACATACCACAAGAAAATACACGATTCTATACACTTAACAAGGATTTAGAAATCCACTTGCCTCAATTAATCAACAATTCACTCCGGGACTTGAGCCTCCCCTTTTCGTTAAACTTCTAACTCAAAGCAATCTATTCAAATAAAGGACCATAATAAGGTTTCAAAACTAACAACATCCATATTACTACCTAGTCCCAAAAACTCACCCAACTTCATATTCAAGTTACTAAATTTTGATGTCAATTAACATGTCAACTCTTTCAATTTTCTCTAAATTTCGAGTTTAGGGTTAAGTTCCAATTTTGGTCCATTAACTACTAATTATATTAGTTATAATAAAATTACCTATCAATAAAATAAATGTAGTTAATCGAATAGTTTAAAATTCTCAAACCAACTTCACCGACTGATTATAAATGACTCGCGAAAATTATCGGGAGGAGTAAAACAATAATTTTATGAAAATTTTCAAAAATGACCTTACGGGTCATTACAGATATCGAGGACAAAGATACATTCATAAGAATTTTAGTGGATCGATTGTCTTACATAAGTTAACTCCTAAAACACATGAAAATTAAATGATGAAAAAGGGAGCAAGACGGGGAAGAAAGATATTTACCTTATCATGCTAAATTTAACTTACTTTATCATACCGTATTAATAATTTCTTTCTACTTTTATCATGCTCCATCGAGCATTTTTAAAATTTCTTGTGCTTTTTATACTTTTATTTTGTAATGTGTTACTTTATTTTTCACTTTTTAAAAATTTTAAATTAGCATCCATTCAATATTACTAAGAAAATTGTCAAGATTCTCTAAAAGTGTGTAAGAATAGAGTTACTAATATTATAATGCATATTCAGAAGATAAATAAATAGCATCGTCAATAATTTTTTAGTTCATATAGTTCAATTTACTAGGTTAATCATAATTTGTAAAAAAGACAAATAACAAATAAATCAAATATGTTTAGTTTCCATCTCTCTAAAATAGAATTAAAAATATTTTTAAAAAATCATGAATTCTATAAATTAATATTTTTGAAAGGATGTTGACGATATTTAAGTTTCTTCATTCAATTACATCTAATTTACCTTCTTTTTAAAAAAAAATTATATTTCTATCTCAATTTCTAGTTAAATATAATTCATCATTTTTTAAAAGAGTTATTCAAGTTAGTATATGAAAAAAGAGTTACGTTGAAACAAAATGAATAATAAATATAAAAAGAATAAAAATAAAAATATAAAGACTGTGTCTAATAAATTGAAACAAAAACAAATTAAAAAGAAGAAATGGAACAAAAGGAAAAAATAATGAAAAAAAAGAAGAAAGTCTAAGCCCAAAAGTTCTATTTTTCAAAGCATTTATAAGGGAGGGAAAAAATGTTGTCCATGGGATTCGAGTCCGTGACTTAGGGGCATTTGTTGAACCACTTATCCACTGAGCCTGTACTTTGTTTTCAGGGGGTTCATTTTAATATATATACGCATAAAATCATAATTTGACATTATATATATAGTGTAATTTTTTGACGAGGCCGAACCCCCTAGGTCTACCTCCTGGGCTGGGCTGACCCTTTTTGATAAATCTATTCTTTATTAGGAAAAAAAATTAATAAATGACATATTTCTATTTGGAAGACCAAAATAGATTACATTAATCTTGGTCAAAAGCAAAAATTGATGGAATAGTTATTATAATGATATCACATTTCATTTTCTCAAACTATAAAACCCCATCATTTGTGTTGTTTCAGGGAAAACATAAAAGAATTCTGAATTTTGATACACCAAAAATGGAAAGAAAAAACATTTTTTTACAGTATAATATAGTCTCAACATTCTTGGCATTTTTGTTTTTGGTAACAGAAGGGGCACCTCAGAGTGCACTGGTAACTCAAATCCCTGGATTCAATGGCACTTTTCACTCAAAACATTATGCTGGGTATGTATTCTTTTTGTGTTTTTTGATAAAAAGATGTAAACTTTATGTTGATTTTTCTACTTTTCTGAATGTTTCTTGAAAATGGGTTTTCAGGTATGTTAATATAGATGAAAGTCATGGCAAGAATTTGTATTACTACTTTGTTGAATCTGAAAGAAATCCATCAAAGGATCCAGTTGTTCTTTGGCTTAATGGTGGACCTGGCTGTTCAAGCTTTGATGGCTTTGTCTACGAGCATGGTAACAACTCTACTTCTACTTACGTGTTTGGCTGAATTTGGGCGGATTAAAATATTTTGACTAGATTCTTTATAGATTATCAGGGCTAGATATCAGTCTAAACTTTGATGGATTGAAACGGATTGAACTAATAAATGAACGGGTTTTAATCAGCCATCTCCATGTGAAATTTATGTTGTTCTTGTTCTTGTTGTTTGTTGTTGTATACAAGGAGCCGGCTTTTGGGTAAAGCCTAGCTTTTGGCTCCCACTTTTTATCAATAAATTTATATATTTTTCTTATATTTAAACATTTTTACTTTTTTTACAATAATAGGAAAGAAATTTTGTTAGATAACGAATTGATCTAGAAAAAGGGACCCAAAATCTGTTAACGTGTGTATAAAAATTATGGAATGGATCTCACAACGTAGTATCACTATTGTTCTCTCATCAAATTTAGTATGGTATATTATTTGTAGATAATTTCTATTAATAAAATTTTACTTATATTTTTTAAAAAATAAAGAATTGAACCAACATAATAGTCTTAAACTTGAATTATCATTCTGATGGTTATGACTCATTTTCTGAATAGATGATAATATTCTAATCGAAATATTCAATCAGATAAAAGACTTGATTTTTTTACAAATGTCTATAATTTTTAAAGAATAATGTTAACAATTCATGTAACAGCTGATTCTTGTGTTGTATACATTGCAGGACCTTTTAATTTTGAGGCGGGAAAGACAAATGATAGCCTGCCTATTCTGCATAACAATCCATACAGTTGGTCCAAGGTTATTATTTGTGTTAATTCTACTTTTATCATATGCTTGCATTTCATTAATCACTCATTATGATTTGATTCTTCCAGGTTTCCAATATAATATATCTGGATGCTCCTGTTGGTGTTGGATTATCTTACTCGAACGATAAAGCTGACTATGACACAGGAGACTTAAAGACTGCATCCGATACCCATTCGTTTCTCCTCAAGGTAACAAACATTACATAAATTTACTAGTTTTATGCTAGCTATGTCCTAGTTCGTTTAAGGTTTGTACTAAATGATGCTGTTTCTAGTGGTTTGAGATTTACCCGGAGTTCCTCACGAACCCATTTTACATATCTGGAGAGTCTTATGCTGGAATATACGTGCCAACTCTGGCTTCTGATATAGCAAAAGGTAATCTGGATCTTCAATGAACATGTATTGATAGGTGGTGTTCAGGGGGATTAACAAACTAACCTTCTTATGTTCTTTAGGTATTGATGCTGGAGTAAAGCCCGCCATCAACTTTAAGGTCAGGGCTGATTTTATTCAATATACTTAAGACATTTACTTAACAGTTGGCTTTAGGCCACTGATTACATTGAACCGTCCATGTTTAAGGTATATACATTTCAAGATTTTAACTAGTTGCCTGGGCTGTAAACTCTTTATGTTCTATTGCACAGGGTTACATGGTGGGAAATGGCGTGACAGATGATATAATAGACGCTAATGCTCTTGTTCCATTTCAACATGGTATGGGCCTCATTTCAGATAAAATATTTGAGGTATTTGCTTCTTCTTGTTTAATTTTTTAGTGCTTGAATCATTCGACTTCTGAACTTATTTTAGAATTCTAGTCTGTCAAAAAATATGTTACGAAGCAAATGTTAATGTATGTTTATACATTTACCACTTCAATATATTAGGAGCTGGTCTCTGATTATTCTTTTTCATGCTCAGGAAGCAAATGCTGCATGCCAAGGAAACTTCTACAATGAAACGAGTCAGAATTGTAAAGACATGATACGTAAAATTAATCTGGTAAGGTGTTATTTTGTCATGTTTGATTCAAACAATCCATTGTTCTGCTTTATCGATCCACATTCACCTTTTCTGCCTATTGCAGAATGTTGACGATCTAAACACGTATGATATTCTAGAATCGTGTTACCACAACACTGTACCTGATGTAACCACTGATAACTCTAGATTACCAATGAGCTTTCGTAAACTAGGTGAGACTAAAAGGCCTTTTCCTGTCAGAAAAAGAATGTTTGGCCGTGCTTGGCCATATAATGCTCCAGTAAGAGAGGGACGTGTCCCATCTTGGCCGGAGATTCTCAAACGTACAAACTACGTCCCTTGCATTGTAAGTCACTCTTGATTTATTCTTTCCTTTTGTTTATTCTCCTTAAGAGACACATAATCTGAAATGAATTATGCAGAGTGATCGTATTGCTACTGTGTGGCTAAACAATGAAGACGTTCGTAAAGCAATTCATGCTGAACCAGTAAGATACAATTTACTCATCTTTTACTAACTTTAAAGATGATGATTTACCTTTACTCAAAAAAAATATAATTGGTGATCGATTTATGGTTATACAACAGACAACTGTGATAGGTCGCTGGTGGCTTTGCTCAAACAAACTAAACTTCACTCATGATACTGGAAGCATGATTCCATATCACAAAAACCTCACAGCTCGGGGATACAGGGCACTCATATACAGGTTCAATAGATTACTGAATCTCTTAACTTCTTCTATCTATGCATTTTTCCATCCTCTTGTATGTATTACTCGTGTATTGTTCTGTATAACACCAATAGACATTGACTAAGACACATATTTTTTTGTTGCAGTGGGGATCACGATATGTGTGTACCATACACTGGTTCAGAAAAATGGACAAGTTCACTTGGATATGCAATCGTGGATGAATGGAGGCCTTGGTATACGAAAGAAGAAATTCAAGGGTATGTTTGCGTTTTTCACCTACTAAATCATCTTCATGTTTAACTTCTCTAATGTGATTCAATTCTCTAAAATTCATTCTAAATGCTTGAATCTTTTTTGCAGTTACGTACAAGTTGCAGGGTATGTTCCCGTTTTCACCTTCTAAATCTTTTTCATGTCTAATGTGTTGCATTTCTGTAAAATTCATGTTAAATGCTTAAATCTTTTCTGCAGTTACATACAAGGTTATGCCAACAACCTCACTTTTCTAACTATTAAGGTATGTTTATATCAAGAAATATTTTTCGTTTTCAATTTTTTTTACTTTTATTTAATTGATTGATTTCGGATATCTTCAGGGAGCTGGACACACCGTGCCTGAGTACAAACCACTAGAGGCGTTGGAGTTCTATGAACGTTGGCTAGAGGGCAAGAAGATATGATAATATGAAGAATGAAGACTTAATTAGTAGACATTAAGTTCAATTATTTATAAAAGATAGATTTTTCTTATTTCCTACAGGAAAAATTTATAAAAGAGAGGGATATTGAATTTTTACAATGTATTTGATGATATATATTCCTATCAGCAATAGAAATGATAATTTCTCTGGTAAAGCTTGCTCATATCAACTTCTCTAAAGTATTCATCTCCCACACTACATACCTAATTGTCAATTAGCATTTCTTGGACCAAACTATTAACGGCAGGGGTATTTTTAGACCAAACGATTAACTGCTGCATTTTTGTATGATTCTAGAAGTGTGATTCCGTATCACAAAAATCTCACAGCTCAGGATATCAGACAATCATATACAGGTTCATAATAGATTACTAAGTCTCTAAGATATTATATTATTGTTGTTGTGTTGATTAAGTAGGTAATTTTACCAATAGCTGATTAAACATCATCAATAGCTAATATTTAATATACATTTATATTATTACATATTTATAAATTAAAAAAAATAGAAATTCATTGATGTTGTATGTACAGACTACAGTCACCCCATTATTAGACTTGGAATAAATTTATAATCTAAACAGAAAAATAAGTTTTTTGCTTTTATACACCATATATTTGTATTTGAGTTCTAACAGATATGTGGTGTATCTTAATTAATTGGTTTGTTATGTAATAAAAAGATTAATTTAACAAGAAAATAAAAGAAAGATCCTGCATAAAAAAATTAAGAAGAAAACTTGTTTTTATATAATTATGAACAAGATAATAATTAATATATTGCAAAGATTTGGGATTATAATCATTTTTAAAACAAATTATATAATATATTTATCATTTAAATCATGGTTAGAATCTTAGGCACTTAAATTAACTTACGTCATGCGTCACTAATTCAAATAGAAACTTGAGGAAAATGGAGAGGAGCAGGATACAAAACTTATTCATATATTCAATTATCCTAATTTGGGCTACTTTTAAGAGAATGTTGCATCTCAATGTATCTAACTTAAAATATGACACAAAATTCTTAATTAATGAAAATATATGTAATAATTTGAAAATAAATATAAAATTAGTATATATGATATGAATGTATTTCATAAATATAAGAGACTTCTACTTTGTCATTTTGTCAGTCCAACATCCCAAAAATCCAAATACATAAATAAATCGATGAATATCCCTTAAATATAAAAGACTTTATTTTTTTGTTATTTTCTCAGTCAAACTATTCAAAAATATAAATCATAAATTCATAATTAACTTTTTACTATATTAAGACTAAATTAGATTGTATTAATCCAAATATTAATGAAATAGTTATTATAATGATGTCACACTTTATTTTCTCACACTATAAAAGCCCCATCATTTGTGTTCTTTTAGGGAAAACATCAAATAATTCTGAATTTTGATACACCAAACATGGCAAGAAAAAATATTATTTTAGAGTATACTATACTGTTAACATTGTTAGCATTTTGTTTTTTGGTAACAGAAGGGGCACCTCAGAGTGCATTGGTAACTCAAATCCCTGGCTTCACTGGCAAATTGCTGTCAAAACATTATGCTGGGTTTGTATTCTTTTTGTGTTTTTTGATAAAAAGATGTAAACTTTATTTTGATTTTTGTACTTTTTTTTGAATATTTTTTGAATTGGGCTTTCAGGTATGTTAAATTAGATGAAAGCCATGGCAAGAATATGTATTACTACTTTATTGAATCTGAAAGAAACCCATCAAATGATCCAGTTGTTCTTTGGCTTAATGGTGGACCTGGCTGTTCAAGCTTTGATGGATTTGTCTATGAGCATGGTAACAACTCTAATTCTTAATTTTAGTGGTTGAGTTGAATTTGAGCGGGTTTAAATATTTTGACGTAGATGATAATACTCTAATCGATATACTCGATTAGACAAATATATCGATTAGACAAAAGACTTGGTTTTTTTACAAATGCCTATATTTTGTAATGAATAATGTTAACAATTGGTGTAACAGTTGAGTCTTATGTTTTATACATTGCAGGACCTTTTAATTTTGAGTTGGGAAAGGCAAATGGTAGCTTGCCTATTCTGCATAACAATCCATACAGTTGGTCCAAGGTTATTATTTGTGTTAATTCTACTTTTATCATATGTTTGCATTTCATTAGCCACTCAGTATGATTTGATTCTTCCAGGTTTCCAATATAATATATCTGGACTCTCCTGTTGGTGTTGGATTATCTTACTCGAAAAATAAAGCTGACTATAGTACAGGAGACTTAAAGACTGCAACCGAAACCCATTCGTTTCTCCTCAAGGTAACATTACATAAATTTACTAGTTTTACGCTAGATCTGTCCTAGCTCGTTTATGGTTTCTACTAACTGATGTTCTTGCTAGTGGTTTGCAATCTACCCGGAGTTCCTCAAGAACCCATTCTACATATCTGGAGAGTCTTATGCTGGAATATACGTGCCAACTCTGGCTTCTGAAGTAGTCAAAGGTAATTATGTATTGTTTGGTGCTAGGCAGGGGATAAACAAACTAACCTTCGTCCTTCTGCTGCTTATGTTTTTTAGGTATCGATGCTAAAGTAAAGCCCGTCATCAACTTAAAGGTCAGGGCTGACTCCGTCCATGTTTAAGGTATATACATTTCAAGATTTTAACTAGTTGTCTGGGCTGAAACTCTTTATGTTCTATTGGACAGGGTTACATGGTGGGAAATGGCGTGACAGATGAGAAAATAGACGGTAATGCTCTTGTTCCATTTCAACATGGTATGGGCCTCATTTCAGATAAAGTATTCGAGGTATTTGCTTCTTCTTATGCTTGAATCATTTGACTTCTGAACTTATTTAGAATTCTAGTCTGTCAAAAAATATGTTACGAAGCAAATGTTAATGTATGTTTATACATTTACCACTCCAATATATTAGCAACTGGTCTCTGATTATTCTTTTTCATTCTCAGGATGCAACTGCTGTATGCAAAGGAGACTTCTACAACTCAAGCAGTCAGAATTGTACATTATTACTATTAAAAATTAGTCAGGTAAGGTGTTATTCTGTGATGCTTGATTCATTTTGTCGTGACAACAATTCATTGTTCTGTATTGGTCCAAATTCATCTTTTCCGCCTATTGCAGACAGTTATGGGACTAAACATTTATGACATACTAGAACCGTGTTACCACAGCCCTTTAAGCACCAAAAACTCAAAATTGCCAATGAGCTTTCGTAAACTAGGTGAGACAGAAAGGCCTCTTCCTGTCAGAACCAGAATGTTTGGCCGTGCTTGGCCTTTTAATGCTCCAGTAAGAGAGGGACTTGTCCCATCTTGGCCAGAGCTTCTTGATAATAATAATGTATTTTGCACTGTAAGTCACTCTTGATTTTTTCTTTCCTTTGTTTATTTTCATTAAGAGACACATAATCTGAAATGAAATATGCAGGATGATACTGTTGCTACTGCGTGGCTAAACAATGAAGATGTTCGTAAAGCAATTCATGCTGAACCAGTAAGATACAATTTACTCATCGTGCACTAACTTTGAAGATGATGATTTACTTTTACCAATTGGTGATCGATTTATGGTTCAATCTTGTGGTACAACAGGCAACTGTGACAGGTCCTTGGGAGCTATGCAAACACTTAAACTTCACTCATGATGCTGGAAGCATGCTTCCGTATCACAAAAACCTCACAACTCGGGGTTATCGGGCACTCATATACAGGTTCAATAGATTACTGAGTCTCTTAACATGCATTCTTCTGTATTACTCGTGGTATTATTATGTAAAACACGTATAAAGAAAACTGATTGTCTATCTGTATTTCGTGTATATTCTATTGACTAAGACACATATTTGTTTGTTGCAGTGGGGATCACGATATGTGTGTACCATACACTGGTTCAGAAAAATGGACAAGTTCACTTGGATATGCAATCGTGGATGAATGGAGGCCTTGGTATACGAAAGAAGAAATTCAAGGGTATGTTTGCGTTTTTCACCTACTAAATCATCTTCATGTTTAACTTCTCTAATGTATTGCAATTCTCTAAAATTCATTCTAAATGCTTGAATCTTTTTTGCAGTTACGTACAAGTTGCAGGGTATGTTCGCGTTTTCACCTTCTAAATCTTTTTCATGTCTAATGTGTGTAAAATTCATCTTAAATGCTTAAATCTTTTCTGCAGTTACATACAAGGTTATGCCAACAACCTCACTTTTCTGACTATTAAGGTATGTTTATATCAAGAATTTTTATTTCTTTTTCTATTTTTTTCCTTTTATTTAATTGATTGATTTCGGATATCCTCAGGGATCTGGACACACCGTGCCTGAGTACAAACCACTAGAGGCGTTGGAGTTCTATGAACGTTGGCTAGACGGCAAGAAGATATGATGATATGAAGAATGAAGAATGATTTCAGAGATAAAAGATAGATTTTGCTTATTTCCTACATGAAAATTTTATAAAAGAGGAGAAAGGAGTGGGATATTTGATGATATATATTCCTGTCAGCAATAGAAATTAAAGTCTGCTCATATCAATTTCTCTCCAGTATTCATCTTATATACTAGTACTAGTAATATATAAAAGTAATCTATCTACATTGTAATTTTCGAGTCGAGGGGTGGGGTGGGTGCCTATAAGCATTTTCTGGACCAAATTATTGACGACGGAAGTATTTTTAGATCAAACTGAGACATCTTTTTACCTTTTTTTTCATTTCTATAAAAGAGTTTGTTCCCTTGGTCTGATAAAGAAACAATTTCAACTTTTTTTACTCCACGATCATGATTGCTTAGAAAATACTCTCAATGAGTGAACTAGAGAAAGTGGAATGATTTATAACTATATAAATAATTAAAATTGATTTTTGAATTATAAATTTCAAACGTCTTTGATTCTTTGAATTCGTATCTAATAAAATTCTGCTATATGAATTAATCAAACAATGTCATATAAATTGAAACGGCTAGAAAAATAAAGTAATTTATTTTCATATGTTGTAGCCTAGATGGACAGTGAGTTATAATTATTTATGATGATATTAGTCGAGACGTACACAAACGGATCCAAACCCGACAATTATTTTTTAAAATACAGTTTTCTCCTTCCACAGCGTGGAGAGTTTAGGGCACTCATTTCCCCCAAAATTGGCTAACATTCGAAGATGGCCGTCGCTAATCTGCAGAGATTCGCCTCACGAATCGCACAAAACCCTTCGATTTTTTCAATTACTCGATCCTCCGCATCCTCATGTTCATCCCGCACCGGCTCCGCCAAAGTCGCCGATCGGATCGTCAAGCTCTTCGCCGTTGACCCTGAGGGCTGTAAACGGGAGATTATTGGACTCTCGGGTCAAACTCTGCTCAAAGCTCTAACCAACCACGGGTTAATCGACCCGGATTCACATCGCCTTGAAGACATTGATGCGTGCTCCTCCGAGTGTGAGGTGCACATTGCTCAAGAATGGCTCGAGAAGCTTCCAAAAGCTTCTTACGATGAGCAGTACGTGCTGAAGAGGAACTCTAGGGCTAGGGTTTTGAACAAGCATTCTAGGCTGGGTTGTCAGGTGGTCCTCTCACCGGAGCTTCAAGGAATGGTTGTGGCAATTCCTGAGCCTAAGCCATGGGATATCCCATAAAAGGTGAAAGTGAATATTTTTCTATGTCTGTGAACTGGAATTTTAGTGCTTTGAGTTAATAAGATATGGAACTTATGGTACTTGATAGGCAATTTCTGTCAAAATTGTCTGAAAGTTGACAACTTTGTTCGTTTTAAATGAATACTTTCCCGATTCCTGTATGAGTTATCTTTAATATCAATCTGTCTTTGGTGGTATGACAACACTTTAATTTACCGGTACTAGAATGAAATTGGTTCGATAGAGTGCAGTAGATATAAAAGATTCATATTGCTGGTCACAAGTCCCAACTAATTAGTGATTAAGGCATAATTGTTGTTGTGAGCATGTAATTCTTCTGCAATCACATAGTCTGAAATTCATGTTTATGCCTTTGTAAAAATGTGTTACTGACTTGAGAAATAAGGCTACGACTAAATTTGGTGAGAGGTGGAAAACATCCTAGCCTTTCTTGACCATTGGTCGCCAGATCACCTGCAACTAAAGATTGCATACCACTGGATGTGCCTATAAAGAAAACTAATTGTAATGTATTAGCTAGAGTGCTATTTGCTGAGTATACTACGTCCCAGACCTTCTAAAGCAACAAGAATTCTTGAGCGTTGTCGCGGTTAGCTGCAACTAAACATCGGGTGCTACTGGATGTGCCTCTAATTAGTTGTAGTGTATAAGCTAGTATTTACTGAGTAGATTATGTGCCTGACCCTCTAAAGCAACAAGAATTCGTTATGTTTAGTTATTGGCATGTACAATCTACTATTTACTGAGTAGATTATGTCCCTGACTCTTTAAAGCAACAAGAATTCATTACGTTTAGTTATAGGCACATACAATCTACGATATACTGAGTAAATTATGTCCCTGACCTTCTAAAGCAACACATATTCATTCTATTGTGAGGAAATTCTCCTGTTTCAGTTTGCAGGATTCTAGTCACACCCCATAGCAGGAGGACATGTGGTGCCATGTCTGAGATCAAATAAAAAACCCTTTCATAATTGGGAGGGTTAGGATTCCAATCGGGACCTTAGGCACAAAGAACTATCCCAGCTAAAGTGATTTATGCGACATGCTTAAGAAAGGTAACAGAGTATCACTGCTCATACTAAATTCATTCTGAGAACTGGATAGTAAGCGGCCAATCAGTTGTTCACCTTGCTTAACATTCTTCCAGCTTTCTATTTGTTTGAGGTTATGAGCATTGTCATGTGTTATCTCTACATGTATGCTTTCTTCTATTATTCTCCAGTATTCCCATCACTTCTGCAATAAGGCTTAGACCTGTATCTGTTTCTGCTGTTAGACGTTCATCTATTGCCGTACTATCACAAAAATGGCATGCATCAAATTTCCTTTCTGAACTTCTTTTTGTTTTTTGTTTTGGTAAAATAATAAATTTTATGAAGTGAAGGGCAAAATATATAAACACCCTTTTTCCTGAACTTGAATCAGAGTACTAATATATTTTGGCCTGTCTGCCTACTTTCTTGAAATACTACTTGAGAGCAACAACACATACCCCGTGTAATCCCAAACTTAAAATATAATTATCATTGCATTGGGGCTTGAGATATATATCCTTCTACTCATTGTCTATGACCGTTGTAGTTCAATACATAGTTCTCTCTGTAATGAATGTTGACATTTCTTTCCAAGTCCTTCTTTACTCGCACTTGTGTCTATCTCTTCGAAATGTTTCTTATTACTTCTATCAGACCAGCCTCCTTTTTCACCGAGCCATATCATCATGGTACAACTTAGATTTTCATATCTCCAGATCATGAATATAAAGGCACTTAGACTTGGAAGAATGTAAACTTTATAGTTCAGCTGGAAAGTCAAGAAGCTCGAACTAGCAAATTTGATTTCAGTAGCCAGAAAGTCTTCAAAGTTCCATGTTTTAGTGTTCATTCACATAAAGCTCTTTAGTACATGCATAAAGGATGAGGTGATAAAAAGGTGGAATTGGGAAATAAAAAGGTGAGCTTTTTGGCTGGAGTTTGTCAACTCAATGATCCACTCAATCCGATAACACAAGCTTGCAAGAAAAAATTCCACTGGCACATCTCATGACCTATTTAAACATAGCAACTTGTATTATGCTTGCATATTTTTCATTGAGTTTCCCATTTTTTTTTGGCATCTTTGTTCTTGGGCTTATATATTTGAGTCCTGCTGTATTCTTTTCTGTGTTTCTGAATACTTGGAGTAAGCAAACACTATCCAAAACCAATCATATCTTTGTTTTCGCAAGCAATGGGATTTCAATTCCTATATACTTGACAATTAGGAGGACACACAGTTTGATCACATTCCTATCTCCGATAAGAATTACCTTGTGCAACAGACCAGTTGTTTATTGATGGTCAGTTGTGCACCCTCTCCTCTCCCATTCAGTTGGGAAGCCAATATGATAAAGTTCGATAGATCTTTTAGTCGGTATGCATTGCAGACAAGTCAACAATGACCTGATTATTGGAACTAACCTCTCTATCAGATTTATGGCTTCCATGCCACGTGAAATGCAGAATGTAGTAGCTGTTCTTAGAAACTTTCTCCTGTCTTTCCATCCTAAATATCAAGTTAGTTAATGAAATTAGATTTCCAAAATTTCTGGATTTACAAGTTTGATGCTTATGGTTTTTGTTCCTTTAACCCATGTTGAACAGGATAGACAATTGGTTTATGGTAAACGTACTTAATTTGTGTAAGGTACTGCCTGGACACAGCAGTTAGGCATGAGCAACACACCCTCATGTACACATCTCGACTAATTCAATGGGCACTTGTTATATCTACCAAGACACCTAAAAGTGTTTTTTTTCCGCTATATCTACCAACACAACTAACAGTGTTTTTTGTTCGAGTTTGGCCGGTCATGTTTCATGGGCTAATTTTGCCACCTCTACGGCATTGTCTGGTCCCCTTAATCTTTGCAGCACATCCGCCATGAACCACGGAGTAGCTCAAAATCAGATTTAAGAGTCCCTACAATGATTGAAAGGCCACTTATTACGACTTTATTGTTGAATCTATCAATTTCTCCAACCTATATTTAGCTGGATATATACTAGTACTTGTATAGTATACACACCACTATATTTTACGTGTTCCTAAACCTCTACCTCACCTCACGTCTACAGACATGAGTTCCACAATTATACTTTTCAAGCGATGCCGTCCAAACTCACCTACTCAAGCGGTCCTCCTCTTCACGAGCAAGTACTTACTCATACCCATCAAACTAAGCAATTAAAAAATAACATATCACTAAAAAAAAATCAAGAACATAAATACTAGTCTAACAAAGTGGGGTATAGGGATTGTAAAGTGTATGCAATCTTATTCCAATCTAAGAGATCGATAGGTTGTTTATGTAAGCCCTCGGATAAAAAAATACTCTCGAAAAAAGAAGTAACCGAAGAAACAAAAATAACAGATAATAACGTAACGAAATAATACAATAATCAATGTACAAGAAATAATATAATAAGGTGCTATTATTGGTCCATATTATCTATTTCTCGATTGCTTAGACTATCATTTATCTATCTCCAAAAAATTTAATACACCACTAAATTGGAGCAATAAAGTTAGATTTGAACAAAATGTATCTTCAAACGTCAAACATTTTGAAACAAATCTAATTTATGTTAACTTATATTTGATACGGAATAATTAATAAAGTCACCAAGAAACGTGGAATTAGATATTCTTGAATCTTGTGTCTATTTTTATATCTTAAAAAGAATATCATTGATTCCACGAAATTAGTGGGTGTCCTCAAACCACCCTTGTTAATTTTCCTCCACCATTTAAACCCCTTAGCCATTTATTTCTATCATCTCAGAAATATTATTTCCTCTCACATTTTCATGCTTCTTTTAACATCATCAATCCCAAACCCAAATCCTTTTATACTAAAACCTTCAAAGGGTTTATTTTAGATCATTCTCTTTGTAATTTCATCTAGGAAATGGACCCCGTAGAGCTAAATAGAATTTTCCAAATGTTTGATCGTAACGGAGATGGAACGATAACGAAAAAGGAGCTCAACGATTCGTTAAAAAGCTTGGGAATACACATTGAGGAACAAGAACTTGTTCATATGATTGAAAAAATAGACGTAAACGGAGATGGATATATCGATGTAGATGAATTCGGGACATTGTACAAGTCAATCATGGACGACAAGGACGAAGAGGAGGATATGAGAGAAGCGTTTAACGTGTTTGATCAAAATGGTGATGGATATATAACGGTGGAAGAATTGAGGTCCGTTTTGGGATCATTAGGATTGAAACAAGGAAAAACTTTGGAAGATTGTAAGAGGATGATCATGAAAGTCGACGTGGATGGTGATGGGATGGTTGATTTTAAAGAATTTAGACAAATGATGAAAGGTGGTGGATTTTCATTAACATGAAATTTATTAGATGAAAAAAAGAAAGAAAGAAAAAGAAAAGGGTATATACTTGTGTATATATATCCTTTTTTTGTATGTGGCCCTTTGAAAGAAGCAATACATGTCATATTTCTTTAATCTTGGATCATTTACTAGTGTTTTTTTTTAATGAATAGATATGTCATTCAAATTAGCTTAAATTTTTAGATAAGCTGATTGAAGCTATATTCAAAATAACTCGCTAATAAATATCATCTAAACAAGTTGAACATGTTATATATTTATGCGCTAAATTTAGTACACTTAGCAATTAGTATAAGCAAATTATGTGTAAAAGATTATTAGAAGTAGTATTACCACTTTCCGACCATGTAGTTTCAAGTTTTACAGGTGAAACACCATAACAATGTCTCAGAATTTTGCGTGTGGAATTTAAAGTTCCGCGATAATGACTATTTATCAATTAAGAAGCTAAAAGTGGCTATTTGTTAAAAGATTCACGAGGGATGGTTTGGGCCTTCAAAGAAGACCATACTAGCCCAAGTCCATATGCTAAGTATCCAATTTAGACCCATTTAGCTATTCCCGGAGACTAGTTCCCCGTCGGCCACCAGAAAGTGTGAAAAATGCTCCGGCGAGGTTTCTTCTTTCCGGCGACGCTCTGCAAATCACGGCAGCTACAACATCTCTTCTGCTGCCGTTTCATCTTCCAACCTGTTTTACCCCATTCCGTTCCCCAGCAAATCAGGTACTATTTCTTCAAATTCTGAATTTGTTTCTGCAAAAACCATGCATATACACTGATAACTGTTTAATTTGAAGTGATTGTGCTAATCTCATGGTATAGTAGTCTCTTGAATGCAGTATGCAAGGTTTTTGAGAGAGGAGTTACAGTTGGGCCACGCTTAATCGTACAAAAATGGGATTTTGGATTGATAAATTCGGGTCGGTATTTCTGTACGACTGGCAAAGCTGGAGAAGGGGAAACGTCGAATGGCAGAGGTAATGATGTTGTTGCAGAGAGTTCCGGTGAGTTTAAAGAAGATAAAATCAAGAGGAAGAAACTGAAGGGTAAAAGACAGGTTGTGAAGTGGTTGAAGTTCTTCAGGTGGAAGAAGAAGAAAGAGTTCCAAAGAATGACAGCTGAAGAAAGAATCCTTTTCAAATTGAGGAAGGTAATGTTGTTCTTGTAGCATGTTATTTAGTCTAGTTGAAGTTTTGTTAGATGATGTTTGAAGTAACCCGTTGAATTAGTCGTGGTATGTGCAAGTTGCCTGACTCCACGTTTATAAAGATAAAGAAATGATGTTTGAAGTACTTATGCTGCACAGGTTTTTGTAGCTTCAATCTGTTTGAAATACCATACTCTTTTGCGTTTGACAACTCTTGAAATTGTCTTAGCTTGTTTATTTCCTTCGAATGAATCAGTAAGCTATACCTCAATCTCAACCTAATTAAGGTCGGCTATTTGAATCTTCTATATCTATTTCACGGTATCCGGCATCATTTCATTCCAATACTCATAATATCCCCTGCGAGTCTATAGGTTGCCTAAGAAGAATGTCTTAACAAATATGGATCTAATGCAAGTGTAAGAACAATGAAGTCTTGATCCCAACTAGTTGGTATCTTTAATTTAGATCGTTTGGTTGTACTTTTTCCTGTTTTCAGTTAATTATGCATTCTAACTAGCGATTGTGAGTCTTTTTGTTTATATACTTTATTCTAAATAAAGTTTATTGGAAAGGACTAGTTATCTAGATATGCTTGTTCTAACCTTTTGTTTCCTGAAAGTATTACTCTTTGCCATTTCTGAACCTAGAAATTATGTGTTCCTAATATATGACTTTCTTGAGGTTGAATAATTTAATGGACTTTCGGCATCAATCTAGTCATGTCAAAAGGATATCTCAGTTGTTCTGGTTGTGTTGTCATTTGTAAATCTAGAACTGTTTTTGTTGTGAGTTGTGACATTAGTTTCTTCACTTATTTACTTGCCACTAGATGCTAAAGAATAAATTGCTCTTTGGATAATTACTTTATGGCAATTTGTGATCCAACACAATTATGGATGGGTTGTGCCACCTACTTTATGTCTACTGTCAAATACAATTGAAGTATTTAGGTATTGCAAATTTTCATCTTTCTAGGCACGGAAGAAAGAGGAGAGGCTTGTTGAAGCTCTTAGGAAGGTTGAGCCTAAGGAGATATCGGAAGCTACTCATGACCCAGAAATATTGACACCAGAAGAACACTTCTACTTCCTGAAAATGGGGGAGAAGTGCAAGAATTATGTACCAGTTGGAAGACGTGGGATATACCAGGGTGTGATCCTTAATATGCATTTGCATTGGAAGAAGCACCAAACTCTGAAAGTGGTGGTGAAAACGTTCTCTCCTGAGGAGGTTAAGGAAATTGCTGTAGAGCTTGCAAGATTAAGTGGTGGAATCGTTCTTGATATCCAGGATGATGACACCATTATAATGTACAGGGGAAAGAATTACTCTCAACCACCAACTGAGATAATGTCTCCAAGAAGTACTCTTTCCAGGAAAAAGGTTCTCTTACTGTCTGCTAACTTTTGTGTATGCTATTATGTGGATCCCCACTTTTTCGTGCTCTTATTTTTGTTATTGCCCCTTTACACAGGCCTTGGATAAATCTAAATACAGAGATTCCTTAAGAGCTGTTGAGAGATACATTCCACGTCTGGAGCATGATCTTGAGCTGCTTCGGTTGCAAGCTGAAAATGAAACTGATGCTCCTAACAAAAATCAAGAGGTTGGCTTTGAGAAATTTCACCCTGAACACCGTTCAGATCAGCAAATTGAGGCATCTGATAAGCTCAAACGGATAATGGTTGAAAATGAAGAACAGGGTGAAGAAAATGATTCCATGGTAGATACAGATATATGCTCAGATTCTGAAGATCTTTCAGATATTTTTGAGACAGACTCTGAGGAAGAACATGAAGAGAAGGCTGAAGAACCACTTTATTTGGATGTGTTTGAAAAGTTTCCCGTGCAAAGTAATGGAGATGCACAGGATTTCGAGGAGCATTTGCGTCAAATATCTTCTAACTCGAGGAAAGAGAAATCACCAGGTAAAGATGTCGACACACCAGGTCTTGATGAGGTTGATAAGATTATTCTGCAAGCTGCATCACTTTTGAAGAAACGGAAGAGATGAAAAGTGGTTTATTCGTTAGCAAAAGTTCCAAGTGAGGTTTGTTAAGTGAGAGGGATGGTGTGCCTGTTATAGTCAACAGTTTGCAGCAGGCGTGAAGCAGCAATTTTTATCCATGTTCATCATGGTGGTTCCCTTCTCGCCCCTGTCTATAGAACTCTTAGGACTGAAGTGGTGAAAATGTGCAGTTGCAGCTGTTAACTTGTCCTCAACGAGAGCCCAGACACATTGTGGTAGAGGAACACGCATGCAAAGTTGTTTTGCTGAACAAAGACGATTACAACGTTAGCAATTTCATTCTGGGGTTCCTGGACAATAGGATTATTGTTTTCCAAGGGTTGATTCTTCCCTAATCCAGAGTGGAAGTTCATAAGTTTGAGCAGTCCTAGTCTGGTGCCATTTACAGAACTCTTACCTTTACGAGTCTACACAAGAAAGAACTTACTCATATCTGATATTTACGTCGTGACTGTAGTAAATTACAATGGTTTGGTTAAAACTGCATACTTCAAACGCGTAACCTATGTAGTTTCTCAGAAATGTATGAA
The DNA here is from genome assembly GCA_029582245.1 of Solanum etuberosum. Classification (NCBI taxonomy): domain Eukaryota; kingdom Viridiplantae; phylum Streptophyta; class Magnoliopsida; order Solanales; family Solanaceae; genus Solanum; species Solanum etuberosum. Next base: position 66,900 of record JAJONR010002638.1, on the reverse strand, counting down.
GTACGAAGTTGATGACTGCCATTTCTTTGTTTTTCTTTACTGTGTTTAGTATGTCAAAAGAACATTTCTACAAAAATGTATCCTTATGTTGATTTTGAGGTATTGAAATCTTTTTGAATTATTAGTGCATCACTTATTATATCAAACTTAATGATTTCGACCTTTGAGACTTGTAGATTCAAATTTGATATTTTTTGACATCAAATATACAGAATTTGGATCAACCCATTGTCTAAGTAGGCATTTGACCATAGATTCCAAATATTTGAATTTTATTTGATACTTATGGTACTCTTCTCCTTGATCTTCAGTAATTACGATTTGAATTATTGATCATCGAAATACTTTAATTTCACAATTGAAATATCTTTGTAGAGCATTCCTCTAACCCTAGCCAGCCGTTCTCTAAACAATTATGAGCATGTTAATACATATAAAATAATATTAAGACTTTGAGTTAAATTAATTAATGAACCGTTGCTAGCACCCCTTTCTAGATATATATATATATATATATATTAAGCACAAAAAATTATTTTTATCAACACATTTGCAACATGCAGCACCCCAGTGTCAGAATACTAGTTCCATTGGGAGGTCAAAAAGACATAATAATTGAACTATGTGATAATAACACATGTCTAAAAAATCATGACCCCACATATCACTCTTCTTTAAGATATTGCAAATCATAAATAAAACATAGGCACAGTTAGTAGATTTAGAATACGAAATTAGAATTTAAAATTTATGAATTTTAATAATTTTTAAAATAGTAATTAAAATTATTGAATTCGATAGAATTCACAGTTGATAAGATGATATTTTAGTTTCGACTCTAATCTTTTTTTGCAAAGACTGAAAAAATGAGGCTTGAATTTCGAATATAAAAAGTGAATTAAGTAATAATGGTCCCAAAATCGGCTTTCTATGCAGCCGGAGTCCCACCAACCATTATCTTACTTTCACAACAATATAACTTTAAACTATACAACAAAACTTCTTTAAAACAATATTATTTGTTCAAATATTTTTTTAGCGGTTATAACAAGATGATGTTATAAAATTAATTTCCATAAAAAAAAGAAAAATAAATTTATAATTTTTTCCATTACAATACAAACAGATCTGTCAGAGTCACGTGCCTTTCTCACGTGACTCCAAATCTTTACTTATTTGTATTTCAGTGCTCTACCCTCTCAGCTTCTCTGCTTCTCCCTTTTCTTCTTCATCGCCGGTAAGCCAACTCTCACTGAATCTGAAAAATTCTTAAGAGAGTTACCCTTTTATCTGCTTTACCCTTTTGTAATTTTGTGTAGTTTGATGGATTTTTTGAGTTATTTTGATGATTTATCCAAATGGGGTGCTAAAGCGCAAGTCTTTATATGCATGTTTCAAGAATTATGTAAATTTTAGATTTAATAGTTATTATAATGTTTATATGTAAATTAAAGTGACTGAGAAGTGTGAAAGTCTCATCCTTTAGGGTAATTACTAGTATGTTTTGTTTGTACCTGTTTTATGCTTACATTTGCTTGAAAGTGAAAAAGGGATCTAGTTTTCTGTCATTGTGTGGGAATTGTGATTTTAGAGATTTTGACCTTAATTTTCATCTTTAGATACTATGGGGTTTTTGTTTTTTTGTGGCTTTTGAAAATTTTACTCATTCTTTTTAATTTTTTACCAGCATTAGTTTTCCTGATTTAGAGACCTAGTTGTGTTTGGTATTAAGGGAAAAGTTTTGAAAATTATTTCCTCGAAAAGTTTTTCTGATGTTTGGTTGGTGAGTGGAAAATATTAATTGAGGATTGATGTTAATAGCTTGTTTGACCATGTTTTTGGGAGACCATAAGTGTTTATTTGAAAAAAGTGAGGTGTTTGGCCAAACTTTTGGGAGAAAATAAGTGTTTTTGAGGAGTAACGGAAGATTTGGTTAAACACTAATTGTTGCTCAAAAGTGTTTTTTAATTTTATTAGCCAAACACAAATTGTTCCTCACCAAAAGTACTTTTCTTGGAAAACACTTTTCAAAATAAGTTGATTTTGAAGTTTGGCCAAACATGTTATAATTGTGAGAATTAAATTATGTTTTGTTTTGGGAATTTGATGAAATTTCTTAATTATTGAAAATAATGTTCAAGTGTTGTTTGTAGCAAGTATGTGGATTAAGAGTTGCGATGTTTGTTAAAAGATGATTTTTTTTATGCCATAGGTGAATCCTTTTGATGGAATTTTTTCCATGAGAAGTGTTGCCCAATAACTTCTTTAGTGAAATACTTTCTAGGAAATTGTTTTCCTCCTTTGCCATACACATTGGAGAATCCCTAATTTGACTTCTTCATCAGAATAATATGCAGTTGAAAAGAATGGAACGGATACAATGGTTTCACATAGTCAAGTCCAACTATTTTGCAGTTGAGGCGTAGTTGATTGATCGCTTCCACTGATTTCACTATGATTCTTGTATTTGCCTTTTGTGCCCCGATTCCTCAAAAAAAAATTAATAGTTGTAGGGTAGTTTCCGTCTGTTTTTTGATAGATCGTCAAATTAGAGTTCAACTTATACTTACAAGTGAAGTTAGATAGGAATGTGAAAATTGTGGAGTAGATCATTGAGTAACACATTCTCTAATGTATGGACTTTGTTCTTTCTGTGAATTGCAGATCACAGGAAAGGGTCCTCAAGTCAGGCACTGAGAAAAATGGCAAGCCAGGGAGAAGCTCACCCCTATGTTCCGCATGATCTAAAATTGCCTGGTTTTGTTCCCCTATTCCTCTCACAGTCAGAAATTGTTGGTGTATATGGCATCTCATCCCTCCTGGTTGTGGTGTTCATGTGGATATTCTCAGGTAATTATTCAATGATTATTGCATGACTGATTTATTCTCATCTTCTCATCTTCTCCTTATATAGTAATTCGCTTAGTATCTTATTCTTCATTTTTACTACTACCTATTGCTTCATTTGCTTTGTTAGTCTTGCTATTTTGCTGTCATTATTTTCCTTTCAATCCTGATTACACTTCTTTTGAGCCGAGGGTCTATCCGAATCGGCATCTCTACCCTACAATAGGGATAAGGTCTTCTTACATCCTACCTTCCCCATATCCCACTTGTGGGATTACGATGGGTATGTTGTTGTAATTGCAGGCAGTCTTGACCATAAAAAAGAGAATCTAGTTTGATGTTAATGTTAACCCACAACTTTACTGACTTGTGAATGGGATTAAAGAAGATATTAAACCCTAAAGCGTCGAGTTGTACAGCTTATCCTATGCCTCAGTCAGGACTTCAAGCAGTCTTGACAATTATTTCACTTTTCAATTAAGCTCATGCAACCCCTAAGTGTTAGTTTCATGTACTCAAAGTTTAGTAGTGAATGATAAATGAGGACATAAATTACTATCATGTTGGTCTTTTCTATCTAGTTCCATACTACATAATTTTCGGCTGCATTAGTGTTATAAATTTCTATATGCTAAGTCCATCTTTTTCATTCTCCATTGTGGCCGCATTTCGTTTTCTAACTTCATTTCTCCATCTTTTCCTTGCTAGGGTTTGTTCCTAAATTATCAAAGACTGACAGGGTGCTCATGTGCTGGTGGATTTTCACGGGCCTAACCCACATGGTCCTTGAGGGCTATTTCGTTTTTACTCCAGATTTCTACCAAAAGACTACTCCTGTTTACCTTGCTGAAGTCTGTAAGTCTCAATTAAACAAAGTCTTCTTACAAACAAAAACAGTTCATTTGTATTAGGATATGTTTCTAATTTGGCCTATAAAAGTACCAACACAAACAATACATTGCAGGGAAAGAATACAGCAAAGGTGATTCAAGATATGTAGGCCGAGATGCTGCAGTTGTTAGTGTTGAAGGGGTCACAGCTGTCATAGAGGGGCCAGCATGCCTTCTTGCAGTGTAAGTATCATTCTCAAGAGATATTAACTTGTCATGCACCTTGAGACTGTCAGAATCAATGTGCTTATCCTAAGGGGTTGCTTGTTCACATTCTAGTTATGCATGGACTTATAATGTACCGTATGTTATGCGGGAAATAACAATGAAGGATTGTATTGCAGTGAGCATTAATTATACAAGGAATAACTTAACTAATAATAATATACAGGGAATATAATTTTGATAAAGTAATAATACAAGGAATATAATGTAACAGTTACTTATTTTAAGGGTGTTTCTCTCCTCGTAATGCTAATCCACTGTTCTTATTCCACACTTTATCCCGCATAAAATAACATGTTAATTCTCGTGTAATTTAATGTCGGTATTTTTTTATAGCGCCAACCAAGCACTACATTAGATTATTGGGGATTATTTGTTCTTATACAACCATCCAAATGCTGCATTTAATTTTGTTTTTCTTGGATAACTGTGGTGGTCGAGTCAACTTGCATGCATCTCTACTAATTTCACGTGGTACCTGCTACCTCTCGGTAGCTCATGTACCGTGTAACTCTGTCCACCAAGGCTTTGGAAAGTTAGAAAGAAATTTTTTGCCTCTGCTTCAACCAAATATTGTATGCGAGATTTGATGCTGGGATCATTTTGACTAAATCCTTTCAACCAAACTATTAGTAAAAGTATATGGACGGGGCAGGAAAATGTATTCAAGTTTGCTTCTGTAAACCTCATTGTGCTTTTGGCATTGGCAGGTATGCTATAGCTACTAAGAAGTCATACAGGTACGTACTTCAACTATCCATTTGTTTGGGGCAGCTCTATGGCACGGCTATATACTTCATAACAGCTATCTTGGAAGGCGACAATTTTTCTACAAGCCCCTTCTATTACTACGCTTACTATGTCTTTGCAAATCATTTCTGGGTTTGGATACCAAGTCTCATAGTGATCCACTGCTGGAAGAAAATATGTGCTGCTGTCAACGTCCACGAGCAGAAGACCAAGACCCGCTGAGGTGATTCTAAACATTGATATCCAAAAGCCTCAACTGAATAACATTGCCACAGTTCTATTTCTTTGTATGATTGTTGAGTTTAATTGTCTGCATTAGAAACAATGCTGGAATATTATTAAGATAAAAATGTTCTAGAAATTTGCTCATTCCTGCTGAAACATGTCATTCTATATCTCTGTTCTCCGTCTATATTTCTTAGTTCAGCGTCTTGTATACTAACACTACCAGGTTGCATGAACCCCTTTTGATGTCCTATGATTCTGCTAGTTTAGAAAGAAAGGAGAAGGAGAAAAGATTGAAAAATACTGGTATGATGCCAAAATAAATTCTGCAACTTGCAACAACAAATAAAATCTGATGATTATTAAGACACTGCACTATGCATTGGTGCCATAAGTTAACAAGAGCTTTTCTCAGAGCTTCCGATGTAAGCTATGCAAAACAATCTAATATAGATTCTAATCAAGTTATTGTTAAGGGATGACAGTGTAAGCGACGGATCGTCACACTTGTGATGGCCGTCAGGCGAAGTGTCAATGGACTAGCTTTAAATACTACTATCATCTTGGTTTATAGTGAAGAACAATGTACACTTGAACAAGTTTTATCAAGAGTTTACGTGATCTTTGAGTTCAAAGTTTGCGTGATTGCCTTAACTTTTGTAAGTAAATTCTTATTCAATTGTGTATCTTATTTCAATTATAATGAGTGGCTAAACCTCATTAGCAAGGGTTGTGTAATCCATGACGATTTGACCTAAACAAAGGATGTTTACGAAATAAAACATGTATTATGATTGTATACATCATAAGTTGTTTCATCTTAATTGATTTCTAATGGTTGCAAACATTAGAATCTATAACTTGTTTGAGTTATAATGTGCAAAACATAGGAAAAGACCTAGTAACGAATTAACCAACTTCGAGTAAATGACACTGATTTGAGGTAACACTAAAACTACTAACAATGAGGGGATCCTAATTGGAAGATTAGAACTCCCCTGGAGAAAGAGAATGTGAAAAATCCCCTGGTGTGCGTTGGAAGATAAAAGGTAAATTTACATTGATGATGCAAAAAATTATTACATTATTAGTGTATAAAATTTAAATACAAAAAAAAAACATAGAATTTCATAAAAATGCAACAATTGAAGGTTTAAGTGTATATATGTTACACGAAAATGAATATCATTGTGCATATTATATGATAAACATATATAATTTTCTTTCTAGAGATTAAGGGCAATTGATAACACGGCAGCTAGTACAAACCAACCTAAAAAGAAATATCCCACTAATATTGTTGGCTCCACATCTTCTGGCTCCTGTAATTATGTTTATATACAATTAAAAAACGTAAAGTATTACTAATAACTCAAGTTATAATCATTTTCTGGTCTGGCTGAAGGAATAATTAACTTGCAGTATGTTTGGTGAAAATGTTATCTTACTTATTTTCTAGTGTTTGATAAGTAAGTAAGAAAATATTATTCCAATAGCATTTATATATTATCTAGTAACACTATATATGAAGGCGCGCGGCATATGACGGAGAGTACGGGTTTGGGGGTGGGTGGATGGAGAGGACACAATAAAATTGGAATGCAACTTATTTTTTCTAGTTTCATTATAGAGATATTTTCCTTATTTTTAAAAAAATTTGTTTTACTAGAGAAAATTTTCTAAACATTTTGAAAAACTAAATATAGAAAATTGAAAAATATTTTTCTTCATACCAAACACACCAGTGTCAAATAATATTTCCTCTGTTCCAACTTGTGTTATATTTTTTTTTTGTTTTTTAATTAAAATTTTAAAATATATCTTTTTATCATATGGACATAAGATAAACTACAACTTATAGTATATTTCACTAAATCAAATGTACTTGAACTGTTAGATAATCATAGTTGATGATATATCGCTATTACAGAATTGTACGTGAGATTTTCACCTCATAAGGCTCTCCAAAGGTCACAAATAAATCTAAGGTGATAACGACATGGATAGCATGGATCACATGAAAGCTTTAGAGGAGCTTGATGAACATCAAATAAAAACATATAATGTGTGGAAGGTTGAAGGGAAAGAAGAAAGAGGCTATGTGTGTAAGTGGTCATCTCTTAAATTGAAGAATTTACAAAAGAAGACAACTATACAAGGCCTTTTATCTCATTAAGGATAAAATTGTAAAGAAAGTGTCTTCTTTATTTTCTTAGTATAACTATTAGTCTTTTGTCATTTTTGAAGACTTAGATTATGAAGATTATGGATTCTCATATATCTTACTTTTGTATTGTTTAATTTCGTATTTAATCGATTAGATTCATCTGCAATTGAAATCCTTATCATTTTGGTATCAAGAGACTAGGAGCTTGTTTGACATTACTGTTAAAAATAACTTATTTTTAGAAGCGTTTTTTTAAAATGATTTTTCAAAAAAGTGCTTTGGAAAAAAAACAATTTGTGTTTGGCTAATTCATTTGAAAAGTGTTTTTCATAAACAAATTACGTTTGACATTATTTTTTTTAAAAGTGTTTTGAGAGTCAAATTACAAAAAAGAAAAACTATTAATGTACTTCTAATATTAAAATTATTTTATAGAGAAAAATTGTTTTAAATATCTATTATAAGAATTTAAATAAATTTATACTTTTTATTAAATTAAAATGTATATGTTTAAACTTTTAATCAATATTATACCTTTTTTGGGAGGCAGAAACCTTAAATTGTTTTTTTTTTTCTAATTCTGCAAAATAATATGTAAAATAATACTATAAACGTAAACTAAATAATCAAATTTATTATATAAAAATAAAATAAATTCTTAAATTAAATTTAATCAAACTTATGAAATATGTCCTTCGTTTGTAGTTTGGTCCAAAAATGTCCTTATTGTTATTTATTGGGTCAAAAATACTCATTTTTCAAATAAATATTATTATTTTTAACACATTCTTTTTCTAATAATTTTTTTTTAAAAATTAGCAAATGTTTATCTTACTTCAATTCAGAAAATATTACTTATTTTATTATAATTAGTTTTTATCGTTATATAAATATAAATTAATGATGGATATACTATGATATTTTATATATGACATATATTATTTGTCGAAAAGGTACATGAAGTTATTCTATTTTAATTGATAAGATAAGATTAAGAAGAAACAAAATATTTCCTACATTTTTATTTGTTAAAGTGATTTTAAAAGAAGAAAACAAGAACATGGTTGTTTAATAATATTTTAATTAGGAAGAAGATGTGTTTAAAAAGAAAAAAAATAATATATTTATTCGAAAAAAGAGCATTTTTGACCCATTTAGTAACTATAGGGGTATTTCTATACCAAAATATTGACTACAGGAGCATTTTTGAACTAAAATATTGACTGCAAGAGGATTTTTGAGCCAAACTATAAACAGAAGACATTTTTGTTCATTTCAAATAGTTTGAGCATTTTTGACCATTTTCCCATAGCTTAATAGCAATGTTACACATACATTTTAACCTAAATCTTTTTTTTTTAAAATAAAAATAAATTAAAAGTGATGTTTTGATATAATAATTATTAATTAAGTGATGGATAAAATAAGTAATGAATTAGTTAGTACCTGAGGAGGAGGAGTCCCCGTAGAGGGGGGAGTTGGATCAACCTCAAATGGCCACTTGTAATCATCCGGTGCTTCACTCCTTACCAAACTCCAATCATACAGCCTTCTCTCTTCTGGTGTTGACAAAATTGAATATGATTCCTATATATGTCAAAAGAATAATTAGAATAAAAAAGAAAAAATTAATCTCTAAAACTGTCTATTATGAAATTAATACTTTCAGGAGTTGAAGCTTCTTGTTAAGCTCTTCTTCTACCAATCCTTCATTCATAATTTCTTCAACCTTTTTCTTGTACGCTACTGGAACCTATATATATATATTGTACGAGTCAAACACTAAGAACAAACATCAAACACTACATTAAAGAGATATTTTTTGTGTGGACCTCAGCATATGAACATTTTCTTGAAAGTCCTAGTATTCCATAGTAATCTATATCTGTTATTGCTGCAGTCTAAAATGAAACTTATTAGTCGACAAAAAGAATAGTGAATTGTAAAAATAAATGAAATGGGAGAAATCACCTATGCCAAGAAGAGCTTTTTCAACGTTAAGAGCAGAGATAATAGAAGGGGGGATTTCAACAGGTGAGGTTTCATCTGTGCCTATAGCTGAGGCTGTGTCGCTGCTGGAGTTTCCAACTATTAAAACCAATTTTCTGCTCTGTTTTCGGAAACTTATAAAACAAGATATATTGGAGGCTATGTAATTCTGAGTTGTAATTGTTGGGAACTTTTGGGTGTAAATGTTGGGAGTTGCAGCCATCATGGATATCTTCTTCTCTATATTTGTTTTCCTTCTTCTTACCAGTTTTTAAATAAAAAGGATGGGCAATCCAGCACCATTCATTCCTAATCTATTATTATTATTATTAAATAACAATATGTTTTATCGTACAAAATGTATAGACAACAAAGTCGTTGACGCGGGTGACCCGGGTTCGATCCCTGGCAAACGGCGTTCCTTTTTTGTTTATGTCTATATTTTCTTAGTTCAGCGTAACACTACCAGGTTGCATGAAAGAAAAGATAAAAAAAAATGGCATGATGCCAAAATTAAATTCTGCAACAACAAATAAAAATCTGAAGATTATTATGCATTGATGTGATAAATTAACTATATATATTACATATCTTAACAAGAAGGAAAATCTTCCATCAGGGTGGACTTTCCTGTCCATCACCTAAACAATTACAAAAGATTGAAATAATAGGTCCCCTTACAAAGGGTCTGTACTTAGCCGTAGATTTGACCTACTGATCCTAAGATGAAAAAAAAGATATGAAGCTCCTGTGAGGTAGCAAATGTTTGATAGAATAGTTGAAGTGCACGCAAGCAAACTAATCCAGACACCGCTGTTATTAGAAAACAAAATAGGATTTGATAGAACTAGAGAGCTTGACAAATCAAGCAGTCCTGTTTTCATGGGGGTGGACGTTTGCGTGGATAAATGCATACCATGCAGCAGAAATATACACCAAAAGACCAGAAGAAACGAGGATTATGAGGAAAGTAACTGATATAATAGTAGATTTAGCTCCACAGAATAGCATCCCAGTTTTTATCTCAATCACATTCAACATAGAAACCATGAGAAACAAGCACCCCATAACAGAGGAAATGGCTGTCATCAACATTCCTGCTCTAAGGAGTGTTCCATTGACAATAACACTGAAACCATGAGACAGATCTTCGCTATAGAGAAGATTGAGGGAGAGTTTTATGGCCTGTGCTACTAGTGATGAGAAGAGAAAGAAACTGAACGAAAGCACCTCGAAGATTACTAGTTGTTTTACTGTTAGAATCCCTGGCTGACAACGTTCGCTACTGTTGAGGCTCTTTTGGCCTGGAGATGCAAGAGATAGTCCCACAAAAATGGCAATGGTAAAGAGTGAGTTCACATTTATGACTCCGTCTAGAGCTGTCACGACTACACTGTGCTTGCCACTGCTGCCTCTGTTTCTGGCAAATGGCAAAAGCAAGATTATACATATAGGTTGTTTTAAAAATGAACAAAAAACTAGGGGCAGCGGAAGGGGAAATCAGGGAGGGGGATTCCCTCACCAACAAGGTGAAAGTTCAGGTAGTCAACCAACTGAGCTACTAAAATTCTCCGGATTATACATTTTGGTTATGTCTTTTTCCAACTATAAAATTTCGTAACAATTCAAAACAAAGCCAGCCAACCATTCTAAACATGTACATTACCAGTAAGCTAACACATTAAAATGCCTAAAAAACAACGGATTCAAACTATACATATACTAGCAGTTCTATCACTCCAATTTAACTGATTATAGCGTGAGAAACTCGCGATTTTTCTTGATTACCAGAAAATATTTGTTATAAATATATCTTGCACTTGCTTTATAAGCAACATAATTCATATAAATATTCTTTACAATAACTTTAAAATGTAATCTACATACCCTGAAGGTGTCATGGCTGTGCTCTAAAGCTGAAATGAGTAGTTATGTATTTGTTTTCTAGGAATGTTTACAATGACTGAAAAAAATAATCTACAGGCCCTGAGGTCTTATACATGAGTATCCTCAATTTGGAGGTAAAGTATTTTAATGCAAGATTTTCATGGAGAGAGAATGAAAGAGATAATTTGTTAAATTGTTCATTTTTTTTGGATTTGGATTAATTTGCTTACTTGTAAAAGGCTATGATAGAATTTAAATAGAGTGAGTTACAATTAAAGATAATATTCTAAAGAAAAGGGAAGACATCTGCATTATTTACGAGTTCAATCGTTCTTTACAAATATTCTTTTAGTTATATGACTCCCCTTTAAAAGATATTTTTCGATTATTCTAGCATGTGTCCAATCATCTCGGTTTCTTCAACTCAGAGACTTGAAAAATATAAAAAATTTATATACAGTCAAGTCATTTAAAAGATAACTACAAGTCATAAAGAATAAGACAAGTAACTCGTTACAACGAGTTAAATTGCACTCCTCCAAGAGCTTAGTAGTTCAATATACATCTTTCATATCCAATTTAACATTCATAATAGTTACATCAATTAAAGAAATTTACTTAACAAAGTAAGGAAGATCAAGAACATAAAGGAGGAAATAAGCCCAAGTGACACCAGAAATTCCACCAAAAAAGAATCCACCAGTGAATTTAGCCCATCCATCTGCAGTTTGCAATTGATCTGGCACTTTTTTCCTGCCAGTCAATGTTAATGCTGGTGCTGTTGATGGATCTCCTTCTTTGAATGATGAAATTCCATAAATTGTCAAACACATACTAAGGATCACTACAAGTCCTGCTGCTGCCAAAGAACCAGCTCCTCCTGTAACAATATTTTCGACACAGAACTTAGATACACACGTGTATACATAAACTTCCGAAATAATGATTTAACAGTACAATAAGTTGAGTTGCAGAAATTTCAGCATAACTATTTAGTAAATGACCCTTTTAGACCATGGTCTAAAATTTTGTAGATGTTAGATGACAGTTTAATGTTTTGTCTATTTGCAAAACTCTTAAAAACTAGGGACATCTATGGTGTGAATCAACCGCGAGTTATAAAGATTAAACTCATCAAGTTAAAATTCTAAAGTCTGACTTTACCTGCATAGGCTGTGTTTCTTAACGGACCAGCCTTTACGAATGGGCCAACTAGTAAGAATCCATGGGCCAGGCCCACTTCTACTCCTCGGAGAAGCGGGTTCACCGCGGTCCGGTAGGCAGGCAAGTTGGAGAGGTACCATGCAATCAATGGACTTGAGGTGACTGGAGTTTCAAGACTTCCAATGAAAGGGTCACCATTTAGGGGTTGAATCACTTGGAAAGTAGGCTGCAGAATCAAGAAAAACAACACAAAGCAAAGGACAGCTATTGAGTAATAATCAGATCCAACAAACCAAAATTTACATTTTGTTAGAATTTTTTTCAGATAAGATAAGCTTTAGGTATGGCATTTGAGTATTTTTTTCAAATCCCCTTTCAGGATTCCTTGCTCTGTCACTAGCCAAAGAATTAAATTACTGAATTTCCTCTACACAAGTGAAACTTTTTGTGTAATGGCAAAAGATGATTAAAAAAAGGTTAGTTCCACATATAGTTGCGCTTAGAAACTCTACGCTCCCTATTAGATTAAGGCATGCTCTTGAAACTTGATTTTAGATTGCAAGTTTGAATTCTAGGTGTGGCATTTTAATAATTTTCATTAGAATTTTAAGCTCCGCCACTTATCTAAAGAAAACACACAGAAATCCAAATTATAGGTGATTTTTTCCCATTTGTCGGAGCCTCAGTGGACAGAATTACTCGATACATCACAGATTTTAAATTTATGGGATATAAACAATAACTTAGTATTTTGGTTACTAGGTTCTGAATAGATTATTGAAACATATTAAGTGAATCTATTTGACACAAATATAAAATCTACTGATTCGACCCCGGCTGAGTTTTTTGAGGCACCTACAAACTGATCTGAACATTATAATTATCTCAAAAAAAAAAGTAGTCAAATTCAAGAACATGATAATAAGAAGAGTGATGATTAGTTATCTTACTTTATCAGCTTGGACAGCCTTGACGGTGAAGCAAGACTTTCTTGTTGAAGGGAAGATCTTAAAAGGTGCACCAGAAATGCCTTTGGGAGTGACAAGGCCGTGACCTCTGGTTAAAGACGAAGCAAAGCTACTTTTCAGCTGGCTAGCCATTGTGGATGCTGCAGTAGCCATTTTGGAAAATATTGTTTGGCAGTACTGCTGTTTGTTTGATCAGTTAGTAAGAATATAACAAAAGATGCAGAAAAGTCCTGTTAATGACTGGCAAAGAAAATCTTTTGGGTTCACAGATTGGTGGTTCTTAGGATGGATGAAACTCTTACGTGGGAACTTCTTATTGGTCAGTTTTGAAACATTATCTCTTATCCGAACTGCATTGGTCAAGAATGGATCATTCATAGCTAACTTGATTTTTTTAAAAAGAACAGGGAAAGAAAGTCCCTGTTTACGCCGTTCGGGGTGGCCCAGTAGTTTGGACTTGAGACTTCCATGTTGGGGGTTTCAAATTTGAAACTCCTTTTCAATGAAAGCAAGGGGTTTGCCTTCTGGATCGAGTTCGTCGCATCAGACTTGTCCTAGTGCGGGTTACCTCTCTTGTGTGTGGTTTGCGAGCTATTGCATAGGAACAGGAGTTTTACTCTGTGCGCATCCAAAGGATAGCGATGGTGGTTTCCTTTGTCATAAAAAAAAAAAAGTGTGTGCTTACACCAAATTGACTAAATAATTTAACATTAAGAGACACAAATTAAAATTGAAAAGGGATTAAGTACTTTTGGACACTGGTATCGTTACTAGTTGAGTTGCGCAAATCAGCTGATAGTCGAATAATTTGTGTTAATATGACAATCAATGCGGTTGTCACTCAAGCAATTTTGTAGAGTCCAGAGCCTAAAGGGTAATTTTTTTTCATCATAAATTCCAGAAGGGTAACAAAAATCGAAACAAACCAAAAGAGTAAAAGTGTGACCCCTCACACGCCTTACAGTAAAGGGTGTTAACTTTTTTTATTTAAAGGCGTGTGAGAGTCACGCCTTCCCCTTAACGGGATAGGAGCATAGTTGGACCAGTTTGCTAACGGCAAGTGCATTTTTGTTCTGTTTCTAATAGTTTGGAGGCATTTTTGAACCAAAAACCAAATGGATGATATTTTATTTCCAATAGTTTAAAGGTGACCATTTTCCGTTGATTAAATTAAAACAATTTATATGTAAGACATGTATCTTATATTTGATTCCATTTTTGACATGCATATAAACCACTTTCAAGCCAAATTTGTATTTCCTAAACAGCTATCCATTTAGTCTTTAGACTAAACAATCCAACTTGAACTGGTTGATTTGGAGAAACCAACTTCTTCTTTTTTGATAATCGTGGTGTCTGGACCAACTTTCACACACCTCAACTAGATGGAAAGAATCATCTTAGATTTGAACCGAAGGACCTCATGACTCTCAACTACTTCATTGACCACTAGACCACTCCCTTAAGTACTAGAAATCACTTTTTTTTTACTTTTTTTATATAACCGAGACTAGCTCAAGATTAGCCGTGACATGCACCTAACACATTACACACATTATGCATTGCGCGATTACCACTAGACTAGAGCCTGAGGAAAGTATTGGAATCAAGAACAAAATGTGTGGATATGCTAGCCTTTAAAGTAAACATTCATTACACTCCTCGAAGAGATCAGCGGTTCGATATACAACTTTGATATCCAATTTAACATTCATAATAGTTACATCAATTAAAGAAATTTACTTAACAAAGTAAGGAAGATCGAGAACATAAAGGAGGAAATAAGCCCAAGTGACACCAGAAATTCCACCAAAAAAGAATCCACCAGTGAATTTAGCCCATCCATCTGCAGTTTGCAATTGATCTGGTACTTTTTTCCTGCCAGTCAATGTTAATGCTGGTGCTATTGATGGATCTCCTTCTTTGAATGATGAAATTCCATAAATTGTCAAACACATGCTAAGGATCACTACAAGTCCTGCTGCTGCCAATGAACCAGCTCCCCCTGCATACAATCAGTCGGGTTCATCATCTATTATATATACATAAAAAATCGACTTTATATATAAAGTGTAATTTTCTGATCAAAAAGGTTCAGATGAATCCCCTTCCGCCCTTACTTGTAATAGATAGCATGTTAGTTAACAGCAGGTAGAACTCAAATTCTATGTGTAAATATTGAAACTATGAATTGGACTTTACCTGCATAAGCTGTGTTTCTTAATGGACCAGTCTTTACAAAAGGCCCAACTAGTAAGAATCCATGGGCCAGGCCCACTTCTACTCCCCGGAGAAGCGGGTTCACCGCGGTCCGGTAGGCAGGCAAGTTGGATAGGTACCATGCAATCAATGGGCTTGAGGTGACTGGAGTTTCAAGACTTCCAATGAAAGGGTCACCATTCAGTGGCTGAATCACTTGGAAAGTAGGCTGCAGAACCAAAGAAGATCAGGACATGAATTATTGAGAAGTATTGAGAGCCAATTAACCAAAGCCTTGGCGCATATACATGATTCGAAGAGGGTTCAATTGAATTCTATTGTTGAAAAATTGTATCATGCATGGTGGAACCAAAAATTGTAATTAGCAAACTTATAAGATGCAGAAGGGGTGGAGCTACGTGGTCTAAAGGGTTTCAATTGAATCTCCTTTATAGAAAAATTACATTGTGCATATAGCCGGAATACTTGATATTTAACTTATAATTAAGCATAAAAAAAAATTGAAATTGTATATGTTTGGATTTCATATGTGACATTTTATCATTTTTAGAATTTCTGATTTTCGAAAAACACAAAGAAAATATTGAAAATCAAGAACATGATAATAAGAAAAGAGGTGATTTGGTATCTTACTTTATCAGCTTGGACAGCCTTGACGGTGAAGCAAGACTTTCTTGTTGAAGGGAAAATCTTCAAAGGTGCACCAGAAATGCCTTTGGGAGTAACAAGGCCGTGACCTCTGGTTAAAGATGAAGCGAAGCTACTCTTCAGCTGGCTAGCCATGGTGGAAGCTGCAGTAGCCATTTTGCAAATATTGTGTTACACTTAGGTCAGACAGGAATATAACTAAGATTCAAACATGAACATGAGGATTTTTTTTAATTTTTTGCTGGCAGACAAAATTTGTGGTTCTGAAGGTGGATGACTCTTACGTGGGAGCTTGTGATTGGTTATAAAATAATAAAACGTTATCCCTTATCCATACCTCATTGGTTTAGAATGGATGATCAACACTACATGATTCCTATGGACCTTTATTTTTTTTCATTTTTGTAAGTTTTAAATTTTTAATGTTAAGAATCCAATTTTTACATTACTAAATCAGTTGAAGATTATTACAAATAATAACCCATAGTAAGTAAATGAATTTAATCCTCGCACCAGAAGGGGGCAAACAAATGAAGTCGGACCTTTGTTGAAAAGGGAGAGGCATTGGTAGTTGAATTCCGTCTCTTTTATTACATTTACATTTACATTACATTACAAAGTCCAAGCATAGCGCCCTGCTTGCTTAGCTTACAAAGCTAGCTTTTACTAATGAATGAGCAAACTGATCTGACTATCACGGGAACAAGTTCGACATTTCTTTGTTTCCCTGAATTGGTACACACTAGCAAGTAGACAAACTAGTTTATATATAATTTTCAGTAGCATCACGAAACAAACGTTAAACACGAGATTAATGGATATAAACATGAAATACAGTGCATATATTCAAAGATTAAAATATCAGCTTTTACACCAGATTAGAAATAGACAAGTAGGCTACATTCAGTATTAAATTCGCCCACACGAGCAAATTAAGCAAACTCCAAGGTTAAACACTAATAGTTAAAGGGATAATCATCAAAGTTTCCTGATCAGTGCAGGTAAGGAGCCTGGTAATGGTAGCCATTTCCAAAAAAGTCGTGGCCTGGAGAGAAGTTGTAAGCAGGAGCACCCATGAATGATGGAACGTGGGTGCTGGTCGGTCCAGGGTAAGCATATGGTCTGTCATAAACGGGCTGCGGGTACCTATCAGTCATTCTTGGATAGAAGTTCTTCTCAGTGACGACATTATTTACTCGGGGGCCATTTCCGACACCATTGGGACGAGGTCTTTTGGATTGAGGTTTTGCAACTTCAATTGCCTTTTTCTTGTCGGCCTTCGCTTTCTCCAGCTGATGAACCCTTTTCTGAAGGGGATCCACAAGGTATTGCTCCTCAAGCTTATGGTCTTCAATGCATTTTAATACAGCCTTTAGTGCAGACAACTCTTTCTCACTGACATCATTCTGGAGAAAAAACAATTAATTATTCCCAAATGACTATATATAAATAAAAATTACACCCCTTTACAGCAAGCCTGGAATGGATTAGTATTCAGGTGCCTCCGTTGTTCGACCGAGGTCGAGTGTTCGATCCTCATGTAGTGTAATACCCTAAATTTTTTGTGCCTTTTTTGGCAATAGAGGAAATAGAGTCGGCAGGTATTAAACAAACCCCTGGCCTTTTATACTGTAAAGACTAACTAAATCCATGAGATCTAATTATTAACGTTCCTCTGAATGAAAAATCATTATCTCATATGATATGCAAAAAAATAGTTTCAACAAACCTAAAATGCTAGTAATTTTTTAAAAAAGTACTCATCGTCCTATGATAAGTTGCAATTTATGCACATTTTTGTGTTTCCTAAAATGATATGTTTTCAATATGTTCACTTTTTAAATTGTGACACCGCTCATGAAAAGTTCTGCATACGCCATTGCACGCCCCAAAGGAACAGGAGGAAAAAAAGGTTTTTATACATGAACCCCGACACAACAGTAAACACTGAACACGCTTCAATTGGAAAGCAATACGATAAAAAGAAAAATGTCAAGTCCAAATTATATCAAGGCACAAGGAACAAACCTGCACAGTAGGTGATGCATTTCCAGAATTGAGAGGTGTAGATGCTTTGCTAGCTTCATTCAAGTAGGATTTCAATAGAGAAACAGGCGGAAACTGCTCTGTCAGCTCAAATGCAAAAGCTAGATTAACAGCGTCTATATGTCTTCCATTGTTTATCAACACATCAACAACACCTGCATAGATGCAAGCAGCAAACCATTCAAGCAGATAAGAGAAATGAGGCTTTAGTATATTCTCTCTCTCTCTTATTTTTTTGATAAGAAAGACTGCACTGACAAGTAATGTATCTTCACAATGTCAGTTCTCTAAAAAAACAATTATGTGTAACCATTTATACTAAACTATGGATCAGTAACCTAGAAAAGAAGGTACGTAACTAGCTAACAACATGTTTAAAATGTTTTACACCGTCAATGCATATAAGTAAAAAGCAAAAAAAATAAAAAATAAAAAATATCAAAGATGTGATCTATTTCTTTGCACTCAAGTGTCTGTGAATTTCCTTATGTGCTTCAAAGCGCTTTATCGTTCTAGCTTTATATGTTACTTCACTATAAAGAGGCCTAAAAGAAATCGTAAAAAATAGAAAAAGTAGAGAAACCTTGAACAGTTAATTCTACAATTTATGGAAACCAACCTGGCATTCTGTCAGATAATCCAAGGGAACGACAGAGATCAGCTGTTTGGCGACGACGTGAAACCATGGGTATCAGCTTGGATAAGTTCTCCTGGTTGAAATTGGAACTAATACTAAAAGTAGCAAGTAGCTGTAAGAATGCATGAGCCTCCAAAGAATTTCCATTATTTGCATCAACGTCAAGTTCATCCAACTTCGGGTTCCACTCTTCAGCGATAGCTTTTGCACGTCCTCTTATATTTTCTGATATTATACTTGAAATGGAATCTATTTCCAGGGTGTTCAATAAAGTACTAAGGCATTCCAGCAACATAATACAAGTTCGCCGCAGTCCCAAAAGATTAGCATCTTTTTTAGCATCAGAAATTGACACTTCAGAGTTATAAAACCCGTTCAGTGAATCCAGAACCAGAGAGGCAGGATTGGTTGCAGCTCTTAAAGCAAGTGGAATCTCCTCCCTGAGAGCTGCCAGGTTTTTACGGTTGTCTGATATGAATTTGTGCAGACCTTCAGAATCCATATTTCGGCATAGATTCACTAGCTCTGGATAAGACTTAACTTCCACAACACCATCCTGAATAGATTTCCAGGTATCCCCTGTAACATGCCCAATCTCTGTGAAATTATCAGGTTTTTCTTCCAGAACAGATGGCTCGTCTTGAACTTCACAATTAGTGACAGCTGGTTCCACAGAACAAGGGTTCCTATGCATCTCCAAAGCAATTGAAATGGCAGAAACTGCTGCATCTCTTTTCTCCTGGAGCCTCTGAAGAGAAGCTTGCTCTTTAGCAATAACAGCTGCTTGACGCTTCTCCAATATCTCTGTAGATTGAACAATTTTTGTCTCAAACTCCTTCTCTTGGTCTTCCAGTTCAGTGAAACGCCTCTTCAAGGACTTCTGAAGCCCATTAAAGTGCTCTTCAAGTTGCTTCCACTGCAGGTTGAGAGTAACAGCACGGTGACTTTCCAACTCAGCGAATGCTTTCTGTAGTTGCTGTATCTTAGATGTTGTGGAGTCCATCAATGTTGCAACTGATTGTGTATCTTCCATGGCGAATCTCCCTGATAAACTATTGAAATTTCAATAAATGCTTTTGAGATAATTGTGATAAAGCAACAAAATGTGCATATTTTGTCAAATAAAACTATAGAAGTTTTAATTTTAGATCTTTTTGATGTTGCATTATTATTTGTCGACAGATTATTGAAAGAGGTCGAACATATTACACACCTAAGCCTAATTAAAATTTGTTTTTAAGAATCTCAATACCAAATTTTTTCTTCTAATCCTTCAACTATTCTTTTCATAGAGTATGTCAGAGTTGGTCATAAATGCTCTTAAATTAATTTCACATTACCGATGCTAACAGAGCCTTTCCCAATACAAAATACCTGCTACTCTTTTTGAAAGAGTTGCTGAGAACCCAAAATGTGATCACAGTTACAGGTTCTTCACCCATAGCCAAAAAGGAGAAAAAACCAAAAACAGAGGAAAAAACAGTTATTTTGGGGTAAGGGGTGATAGTGCTTTGCGATTAAAACAGAACGTGGCTTAGTTTTGATTACTTGCAAGACTATTCAACCCAGAACCTCATTATTTTTCACTCTGTATATCGTGAATCATAACATCCTGTGTTAAGGCTAAAGCTGGTCAAGCCCATAGTTGTGATTGATAGTACTAGTAAGTTGTGATCTCTTTTGTATCTTATATGATCATGTCAAAGTTATCAATAAAGACTAATTCACTCAGCTCATTGTACTTGATATTAAAAAAAAACTTATTGCTAGTTCACTAAAGGCATGCATGCAGTAGAAAAGCAAAAACTATGCCAAACACTGTAAATCTTGCCACATTTGATTATTTTTCCTATCCATTTGGTATGAGAAGAAACATAATGATCATTTATTTGACGTCGTAATTCAGTAAAACTCCTAAATTAGGCCAACAACTACTAAGTAAACGTAAATGTGCCATATTACCCGTAGAAACAACAGGTAACTCGAAATTCAGGAACAGATGTAGAAAAATAATACTCCATAGAATGCATTGTCAAAATGTCACGTTACTAAAAGAGCTAATATAAAAACACAAAATACTTGCATCAATTCTCAATTAATTTATTTAAAAAAAAATAAACAGAGAGCCGGCGAAACAGAGCCGGCAGCAACATACTCGTCAATAGACGAAGTATAATTTCACTGAAGCTCAAGTAAACGCCAGTAGTTATACTGACGATCGACAAAATACACTGACAAAATAAAAAGATCAACTACTAAAATCCAAAAAAACTCAGCTCCAACGAGCATTCAAAAAAGCAAACTTCACAACTACTGATAAAAAATAAAACTCTACTAGGTAATTGTAGACGATAAACACTTAATCTGAAGGTACTGATTGACAGTAACGAAGGCAACAAAGCAAATTAAACAGAATTTCAGAGGGAACTTACACGATCGGTGGAGGCGGTGATAGGCGAAGAAGAGGTGTCGGCGGCAAATTACGCCGGAGAATTCAGACCATTTTGGGTTGGGGAGGGTTTGGGTGTAGGGATTTGAGGGAGAAAAAAGAGGAAAGTGAAATGGAGAGTACAATTTATTATACAGCTACCCGACAGAGACCACTCACTCACGCAGACAGCGCACAAGCCACAATGAATAAAGAGCTTTCTACTACAGTACTCCCTCCTTTACAGCTTTTTTAATTTTCAAAAAAAATAACACCAATTAATTCATTTTTTTTATTTTTTCTATCTCAATTTATATGGTATCGTGATTAGATGAGGACTTGACTCAGCTACCTAGCGTTTGGCCATAAATTTTTAAATATTTTGGGCAAAATTTTAATGCGTTTGGCATAGAATTTCGGAGAAATACTTTACTTTAAAAAAATATATGTTTTATACTAGTTCTAAAAATTAATAAAAATAGTCATAAGCTTGTATTATTATTTTATAATGAAAATGCTTCATGGAATGCTATGACAACGAACATAATTAGTATGAATTTGAAAAAAAAGCAAGGAAACAAAAAAAAAATATCATTGATTTGTATATGAATAACTAATGTTACTACTTGTAATTGGAAGTGTTGGTATTTAAGCATTTTAATATTAAAATTAAAATATCAAGTGCATATATTAGTCGGTATAAATTGACAAGAATGTGGTCATTATAGTGATGTAACTCTTGTAACCACTGTTGTCATGATCTACCACTAATTCCACATATTATTCTACCTCATTATACCTTGTAACTTAGGTAACCTTTGGGCTATTCATTAACCCAATTTTCTACTCATTATTTTCATATTCATTGTAAGGAAGAATTCTTCACATATAAATAACGTGGTCTTACTTTCTTATTGGGAAGAGGAGATATAATCCCAAGAAAGATGAGAAGTGCGAAATAATTTTAGTGTGTAGTAGTGAAAGAAAGAGTTGAGACAAATAAAAGTCTTCAATTATATTCACTATACAAAAGAGAGTAACTATATGTTGAAGGAATGTGTTTTTTGTGTGGAGTTTTGGACTCTTCAACTAAATCCGGAGTTGTTTGAGTTCTACGACGTTATTGGGTTGTTGTATCCTGAAAGGAACAAGTCAAGAGTGATATTGTTGGATCACTGTAAATTATACCGTGGTGGACTTGAATCTCCTGAAAGAGAATGAGATATTCGCTCCTCAGCCAGAATGATTTGTTTATTCACTTTTGTTCATTTTATTTCCAACTGTAATTTATTATATTTGTGGTATATTACATCAACAGGAAGTGACTTCAGATAGCAAGTTCGGATAAAAATTGTATATAATATGTACATAATAGTATAAATTTGTACAACAAACTATGAATGAAATTTAGTCAAAATTTATAAATGATTGGTGCTTTTTATAAAATATAAAAATTTGAATTTTTAAATTTTAAAAAATTTCAAATACTAGAATTTGGCCCAAATTCTATTTTTTTTTTCTAGAACTGTTTTTGGGGGAGTAGAGCGGATGAAGAAAAGAAAATGCATCATGAATATACGTCACCCTTGTCTCCACCTTTTATTTTTTCTATGATTCTCCTTTCTACTCTAGGAAACTTGAGATGTTTGCCAAATATATTTGTCAAGCAATGTCAACTTATATGACCAAACACTAGTTCTCAAATATATTTGTGGCAAAAGGGACCCTCAGTTTCAACCTATCAGTAACAAGACCTTGGATCAGAGATCGTGAAGGACACAAATTAGGATAGAAGGTTAGTAGATAGTAATGTGTTGTATCGCTATTTGTATACTAGTAATCATAATATTACTCTTGTTGTTTCCTGTCTTTCTGTATATGTTACTATTGATTGTTTCTTTTACTCTGATTATTATATTATTTTGTTGTGCGTAATTATTGTTCAAAATATTTTATTATATTTTTACGTTCATTACCTTTTTTAACCTCATTAGATATTTTAGGATCTATCGAAAATAATCCCCTAACCTATATCAATAGGGTTAATTTGCAAGATTCGCCTACCGTCTATCATTTCCAAAAGTATATTAGATATGTTGTTATTGTTACTTCAAATATAACTTTTATTTTATTCTTTTTTGAGATTTCATATAAGTCTATAATCAAAACTAAAAATTTAACCGTTAAAAGTTAAATAGTGTCACGTAATTTATTTTCTTTAAAAAAACTACATTAATTTACACAGGCTTTCACTATTCATTTGCTATATATTATACGTAACTAACTCTCACCTGCACAAATAATGTATAATCCTATCCACCAAACTTAAGCAAAAGAAAAAAAGATATTCTTGGCCCTGATCATATAATATAACATTCCAGTCTTAAGATTGAGAGTTCGATTATCAACGATGCAAAAATGTGGAAGCTCTTAATATTTTCCTAAAATATTATTTTATAAAATACTTTTTGAGAAAACTATACTTAAACATTTTTTTAAATGGTCAATCAAACACTAGCTCAAATATATATTTAAAAATTATTGACCAAATATAATTACTTCTCACCAAAAAAAAAAATTAAAAAGAAACGTTTTTAAATACTAAAAATTTGATTGAGGTCCAAAAAATACTTTTTTTTTCAACTCTTCTCCTCTCTCATGGAGATTTGAGGGCGGCAGTCTTATGGCTGTTCTAGCTGTGTCCCAGCCTCCTGCTGGGGACAAAACACCACCACAACATATCCAAAATACTACTGATTCAACACATACGTTGCACAACTTCAAGCCAATTCTTCTACCAGGCCTATATCCAAAACTGAGTTGAAACCAATTAAATTCATTCATGGAGAGCCAACCATCGAATTCACCATGGATGAAGTTAATGAATTTAGCATAGAGGAAGGACTACATCAAGCCGTTATTCTCAAATTTTCTTACGGAAAACCAGATTTACATGAATTGCGCTAGGTTATTCCAAAGCAACTCGATATTAAAGGTCATTGTAACATTGGACAACTTGAGTTTCGTCATCTCTTGATCAGGTTTGATTTATATGAAGACTTCGTTCAAGTTTTGTCGAGAAATTATGGTTATATCAAATTCAATGGTGAAGAGTTCTAAATTTCTTTGGACTATATGGTTCAATCCTAAGGAAGAAACATCGAAAGCATTGACATGGATATCTTTTCCAGATCTGCCACCAAATCTTTTTGCCAAAAAATTACTTTTATCAATTGCTTCAGCCGTTGGGAAACCAGTTGCTGTAGATAAAGCCACTCAAGAACGTACCAGGCCAAGTACTGCTAGAGTTAAGGTCATTCTAGATCTATTGGATAAGCATCCAAAAAAATAAAGTTATTCTTCGTGGACAAAGATTCAGGCAAAGTTATTGAGCATTATCAAGAGTTTGTTTATGATAATCTCCCAAGGTATTGTATACACTGTAAACGACAAGGGCATGATGAAAATAGTTGTCGTGTGTTTCTAGGCAAGGTTGGTGCTAAAAATCAGAATGATGCAACGGATAAAGGTACGGATGTGGAGCAATATCAAGGTGATGCAAAGGATAAAGGTACGGATGTGGAGTAATATCAAAGTGATGCAAGGGAGATTATAAATGCTAAATTTCAGAGCAAAAGCAACAAAGAAAACCAGCGACAGTTGGTCCCTGATGATAATTCTTGTGAAAGAAGAGATTCTTGAAATAATTTGAGGGTTGTCAGGGATGTTACTGTTGATCGAGCTATTGCAAATAGTTCTGAAGAAGCTGCAACTTTTAACTCTAATAATGAAGAGAATCTAGAGAACAAAGGCAAATCGATTAAGGCAACTAGGCGGGATGTTGGGAAAGATGGAGTGTTGGGTTCGCCTAATGTAGTTGCGGCTAAACAAGATAACTCCATTGCAGGAAACTCCAATAACGAATGGACTTTGGTCTCACATAAAAAAATAGTGTTTCTAAGTCCTCAAACAATCAAATTTTGCACCAAAATAATTCTACAGAGGTTGAGCTTGATAGAAGCAACATCGTAATTGAATGTACTCAATTCGACGTGTAATAACGAATGGACTTTGGTCTCACATAAAAAAATAGTGTTTCTAAGTCCTCAAACAATCAGATTTTGCACCAAAACAATTCTACAGAGGTTGAGCTTGATAGAAGCAACATCGTAATTGAATGTACTCAATTCGACGTGTTGCGAGATGAGAATATTGGACAGCAAGAAATGATACATGGTACAGATGAATTATCTAGTGAATTTGGGAGTACCTTAGGCAAATCCCAACCTGTTACTGGTGTACTTCAGCACACACAAAATTCTGCCCAATTTGACAAAGACGTTAACAATTTGGGTCTTGTTCCTCTAGATTTGAACAAGAATAGGGAGCATGTTGATCAACAAGTTGTTTTGACACATGAAAATGAGTTCATTGTTACAGAGGAGATAACTGGTAAAGAAATCAGTCCAATTACACATATTATGGATGTTTCGAATCCGGAGAAAGCTAAAAACGATATGAATGTTTCTAAAGAAAAAAAAAAGGAAACGAGTGCTTCTAAATGGTCAGATTTAGTTGAGGAAGAGGAAAACACTACTTCACCTCCTATGAGTAAGTTAAGCCCTCAAGCACCCGAATTTGTGCCTACAAGTAAGGCGAATCCATTTATGGCAAAAACAGTTGATAGCTTTAAAAAGAGTTTAGTCATGAACACCAAATTGGAGTATTGGCTAAGAGTCATGATCCAAAAGTTATAGTTTCAAGAATTAGTCCAACTGCAGCTTATGATATTGACTTGGGAACAGACATGTCTGATGGGGATGATGAGAAAGAGATGTTAGACATATGCTTTGAAAAGGTGGCCAAGGAGGGGGATCTCTCACCAAGGCAACAAAGAAGTGAAAGCAACAAAATAAAAAAGAAGGCACATGGAAGGCAAAACAGTTGGGATGGTAAGGTGATTGAGGACTTTGTTCCAAGGCACCTACCAATGCGACTAGCAAAGCAAAATCATATGATAGTGTCAACAACTTTAACAAGATCTAATAAATCCAAGAAGAATTGATGAATTATCAAGTGTTTTTGGACAGAGTTGAAGAAGAAGATAAGAAGAAAATACTTCAGATTACTTTTGACGGGCAAACTATCTTTCTTAGTTCATACATATATAAATTGAAGTTTGAGGCTAATAATTCAATCTTATTCTTGACTTTTATATTCTTGCATTACTTAAGTATCTTCATTTGTAATATCCTTATAGAGAATACTATAAACTCTACGATGATCATAGAATACCTAGTTTTCTCTAGCTCTTTTTTTCTAATGCTTGTTAAGTAGTAGATGTTTATTATTGCAATAGGATCGGTAAGATAAGGTCTAACCCCCCTTGCTTGTACACTTCACTTCGAAGGATCTTTTATTTATTTTTAAAAAAAGGTCATTTCATTAATCATAATGAGAAAAACATGTTAAGAAAAAATCATCTATTTTTCAAAGTTGATTATAGGTTTGGATCAAACTTTCCGTCTTACTCGTGCAACACAACATGTATTAATTACTTCATTATCTATTTATTTCCATTGCTCTAATGAAAATAATAGACTATTTTACGTTGTTACTATTAATTTATACTCGTTATAAATAAATATTTAAATTTTATATTTATTTGAATGTTTCTATTGAAATACGAAGCGTATTAAAGATTTTTTTTGCATACAATTGTTCATCTTTTTATTTTTATCTTTTGTTTTCCTCACTTAATGTATGCTTGTTTAGATTGTGTAAGATTATTAAATCAAAGCTCATTCTTGAATTATAATTGTCATCATTCTGAATCGTGCCATCTAAATATATTTATCGTTGACTCCTTTATGTTTATATAATATAGGATAGAAACTTCACTTGTCATAGTTGATCAATCAAAGTGGCAATATTTTAAACATTTCATTGCAAATGTTAATCTGAAAAAAGGGGAAAATTTTAAAGCTTTTTAATTACAGTGTTTGACCCTTGAAGAATGTTTTTCTTCATTATGAATCTCAGAAGAAAAAATGAATGTCACTAAAATAAACAAAAAAATAGAAACTATCGAAGAAACAAAATAATAGAGTATGGACCAAAAAAGTGTATAATCCTCTGTTCAATTTATATAATACTATTTGACTTAATACAAAGTTTAAACAAAATAGTTTTTATTTTAAAAAAATTATTGATTAAAAACAAAGATTACATATTTCCATTATTATTCATCATTTTATTAAGATAAAATAATAAAGTTAAAATTTTCCAATTATAAAACCGTTTCAAGTTGTTTATCATACTTATCTTTTTAGTTCATTTAAAAAAAGTATAATTAATTTTTTATCAACTCTTTAATTTTAATATTTTAGGTGACATGTTTAATACTATAAAATTATTTTTTTGATACATTTAACATATTTTTTATTTAAGATCATAAAATTCAAAAAAAAAATTACTTTCTTAAATTTTATGTCGAATTTAAACGAAACAAACAAACTAATATGAATGAAATAATATTTTATCTTGAGATAAATTAAAAAAGAAAATGTGTTATGTAAACTCGATCAATTAGCTTGAGGTGTGAAAAGGGGAAAAATAGTCTAAAAGTCAGAAGTCATCTAAAGTTCTTTTTCTTCATTTTTAATATATATATATATATATATATATATATATATTTACAAAAAATTCTAATGGGTGTTCAAAATTTGTATTGAAACTCTAACACACCGTAGGATCTATTAGAAAAGACGCTCCTAACAAGATTTTTTTCATACTTAAAAGGTCGAATGCAAAATTTTTAAATAAAAATAAAATAAATCTCACTGTTACACTACAATCCATGTTGATTCATTTCAGTATTTCAGTGAATTATATTTTGGTTCAAAGAATAATGATGGGTTTCACACTTGCTAAAAACTTTTCCAACAACAAATGAAATATCAAGTCAAGCAACTGGTCGTCGCCTGTCCCCGTTTAACACTCTTTTTCTTTTTTTACAATTTCTTTGCAAGTTTTCAGTTTTAGTTCTCACTGTTGGCCTTCTTTCTTTGACCAAAGAAAAACTGTATCATCAAAAAAATACTCTCTTTTTTTGCCCCTTTTCTTCTTTGTAATTGACCATCAAGATCCAGCATTTGATATCCTCAACTGGGTTGTAAGTATTTTGCATCTATAATTTCTTGGTCTTCTTTTGGTATTTTTTATGCTCAATTTGTTTATTGGTAGAATTTCTTATTAAAAATTGTTTCTTTATTATGTTGTTGCTTGCCTTTGACTAAGGACTTGGTAATTTGTTGAATTTTGAAAGTTGTGTAGAAAGGGTCTGGACTTAATTTATGGAAATTGTAAGTTTTTTTGGTATTTATGCCTAGTTCTTATAAAAAGATTGTTTTTTATTGTGTTGGTAGCTGCTTTGAATAAGGACGTGGTAAATTTGTTGAATTTTGAAAGTTGTATAGAAAAGCTCTGGACTTGTATTTCTGGAAATTGAAGTTGAATTTGGCCTTTTGTTGTTTGATCTTAAGAACCCTTTTTGGATTTTGTGGATTGTGTGAGATGGGGTTTGTGTTTTATATCAAGTAGGGGTCTTTTTTCTTTTTTGAACTTTCCTTTTGAAGGTGTGAACTTTTGTGCTTGTGGATGTGGATGTGGAAGATCAAGTAAATTCTGTATTTCGGAAACAATCTCTCTACCATCTCATGGTAGGGGTAAGGTTTGCGCAGTACCCTCCCTAGACCCGACCTGTTGGATTACACTAGGTTTGTTGTTGTCGTTGTTATTGTTGACCTTAGTAATTGTGACTAACCATTTCTTTAATACATTGGTTGCCTTCTTGAATACTTTGAGCAAGGACAGTGGTTTATTATTTGTTGAAATTTGAAAGTCATGGGCAAAAAGCTCTCAACTTTGAAATTTTCTGGGATTGGAATTTGCTCTCTTGTTGTTTGATTTTCAGAACCTTTCCTGGGTTCTACTAGCCTTGCTTGTTGGGATTCGTTGTATATTAAGTAAGGGGGGTTTCTTCAACTTCCATCTTGGAGGTGTGAAGTTTGTGCTTGTGGCTTTGAAAGGTCAGATGAAATCATCTTTCAATAAAAAAAATCGTGTGTTTTGTTTATATCAAGTAGGGGTGTTCTTTTTTCTTCTTTTCTTTCAACTTCCACGTGAAAGGCGAGAACTTTTATGGTTGTCGCTGTAGATGATCAGGTGAAATCATCTTTTGGATGAAGTTTTCCTTTTGTTGATGATAATTTTATGTAAGTGCATCTCTTAGATTGCTGTTATTGTGCTTTTTCTCTTCCCAAGTCTCTTTTGCCTCCTTGTTTGCTGTTTTTCCCATTAAAATCTGTAAGGAACAGTTTTCTGCTTGTATCTGACTTGTCCGATAATCTTTATTTTGGTTGTCCTGTAAGTGTGGGATTTGAGTACCTCTACTTCTGGAGAATCACTAGTTTAATTAAGAAGAAAAGTTATGTAGTGTTGATATGAAATGAGTCCGAATAGAGCGGATGAAACGTAGATTCATATAGTTTTTTCCGACTAGTTTGGAAGTGAGGCAGCGTTGATTGATTGATAAAACTGATTCATCATCTTATTTTTTTCCTTGCAGCCTTACATTTTGCTTCTTAACTCGGGAGAAATTGGATTTGTTCTTGCAATGGATTTTTCGGGGTTGCAAACTAGTCTATAGAGATCTTAAATGTTTCAGTCAACTACTTAATTAGGACCTTCGATTGTTGCGGTTATGACTGGGCCTCTCACCAAGATGGCTTTGGATAACAGAGCTCTTACTACCTTTGCTGCTATTTTGATCTACTTGGTCTTGAGCTGTGCTGTTTGCTCTGCTGTTCAAAGCGACATTGACTGTCTGAAATCTATAAAAGATTCATTTGAAGATCCATTGAGTTTCTTGAACACTACATGGATGTTCGATAATCAGACCGAAGGTTTCATCTGCAAGTTTGCTGGGATTCAGTGCTGGCATCCTGAAGAAACCAGGGTTCTGAGTATCAGTCTTCCTGACATGGGTCTCAAGGGCAAGTTTCCACGTGGTCTTAGGAATTGCACCTCTATGACATCATTAGATCTTTCGAGCAACAAGCTCCATGGAAGTATTCCAAATGATATCTCCAAAATTATAGGTTTTGTGGTAACGCTGGATCTCTCATCCAACAATCTATCAGGGGAAATCCCAGTTAATCTTGCAAACTGCTCTTTTTTGAATAGCCTTAGACTTGACAACAACCATTTTATGGGTCAAATTCCTCCAGAAATTGCCCTGCTTGGTCGGCTCAAGAATTTTAATGTAGCAAACAATCAATTGACTGGACCAGTTCCACGTTTCATAAATGCAACTTTTCCCGCAGAGATCTATGCCAATAATGCCGGACTGTGTGGACCACCATTAGCTCTTTGTGAGGGTTATGCTAAGAAACCCCGTACTGGAATCATTGTCGGTGCAGCTGTTGGTGGGGTGACTTTAGGTGCTGTATTATTGACCATCGGTATGTTCTTCTATATGAGAAAGATATCCAGGAAGAGGAAAAAGGAAGATGATCCTGAAGGGAATAAATGGGCGAAGAGTATTAAGGGTTCCAAGGCAATCCAGGTGAGAATTAAAAACTGTGTCATTACTGAAACTTCTGTTCGCGCTTTGTTGATAGGTCATAAATCAATTCTAGTGGGTTGTGGTTTGTGTTTACGGGTTCTACTGTGCATTGCGATCATATTTAGAACCATAAATTCGTGTTTTCATATAAGCATTTAACTAATGAATTTTTTCACCATAAGCTCTTGTGTGAGTTTTCTCTTGCTCAAGCATTCTTAATTGACTTAAGGTGCCTTATTTTCAGCTTTCAATGTTTGAGAAATCTACTTCAAAAATGAGATTAAGTGATCTCATGAAGGCCACCAACAACTTCAGCAAGAACAATATTATTGGGTCAGGAAGAACCGGGACATTCTACAAAGCAGTACTTGATGATGGCACTTCACTTATGGTTAAGAGGTTGCAGAATACTCAACACTCAGAGAAAGAGTTTA
Organism: Solanum etuberosum; assembly: GCA_029582245.1. Taxonomy (NCBI): domain Eukaryota; kingdom Viridiplantae; phylum Streptophyta; class Magnoliopsida; order Solanales; family Solanaceae; genus Solanum; species Solanum etuberosum. Next base: position 35,747 of record JAJONR010002638.1, on the reverse strand, counting down.
CATCCGAGATGGCTACGTTGGGAAATGTAAAGCACCGTAACCTGGTGCCTCTTTTAGGTTTCTGCATGGCGAAAAAAGAAAGGCTGTTGGTCTACAAAGATATGCCAAATGGCACCTTGCATGATAGGTTGCATTCGGTGAGTGAAGGGGAAAAAACTCTTGAGTGGCCTATGAGAATGAAAATCGCCATTGGGGCAGCCAAAGGATTTGCATGGCTTCACCACAACTGCAATCCTCGTATCATTCACAGAAATGTTAGTTCTAAATGCATCTTGCTGGATGTGGAATATGAACCTAAAATATCGGATTTTGGACTTGCTAGGCTCATGAATCCAGTTGACACTCATTTGAGTACCTTTGTAAATGGGGAATTTGGGGACTTTGGTTATGTTGCACCTGAGTACGCGCGAACTCTCATGGCTACACCAAAAGGTGATGTGTACAGTTTCGGTGTTGTACTTCTCGAGTTAGTTACAGGTGAGACACCAACTTCTGTCGCCAAAGCTCCCGAGACCTTTAAGGGGAATTTGGTGGAATGGATCACACAACTCTCCGGTGAATCTAAGCTTCAAGACGCTATTGACCATTCTTTGTCTAGTAAAGGTTATGACAGTGAGATCTTCCAGGTCCTTAAAGTTGCTTGTCGATGTGTGTTGTCTGCTGCTCCTAAGGAGAGGCCAACAATGTTTGAACTGTACCAGCTTCTGAGAGCCATCGGAGAGCGATATCATTTCACAACTGATGATGACATTATGATGCCTGAGAGTGATAGCGGATTCCAAATGGACGAGCTCATTGTTGCTCAATAAGTAAACGAGGCCCTTCGATAATGGTTGAGTAAGATGCAATAATTACTAGATCATTTTCTATCCTGTACAAATACCACGGTTCACTATCTATATAGATCATTCTATTTCTACTGTGAGTCCCTTATTCATAGCTAACTATGTAATTTGTGCTTCTTTTTCTGTATTTTTAATGGTGAAGAGATTTCTACAGATTTGGTGTTAGTCAGTATTTTTCCTCTTTTCAGATTTACTGCTTGAACAATGTAGTCTCATCTTCCAGTAATTATAAAATGCAAAGTTGGAAAAAATCTCACTCAAAGCTGACTGTAAAATGTTCCAAACATTTGAAGACTTTCTATTTTATATTTCATATACTCAGATTAGTACAAAGATACTTGAGCCTCTCTATCTCGTGGAGATAGAGATAAGATTTGCATACAATCTACCCTCCTAAACCTCGTATGTTGTTATTGTGTCCATCAATGTAGGTTATCCTAAACCTCGTATGTTGTTATTGTGTCCATCAATGTAGGTTAGAACCTTCCTATTATTTTTGATGTGATGATAAATCTTGCTATATACATATATATGAAAAGGATAAAGAATTTCCAAGATCTTATACAAAATGATCTAATAAATACAACTTAGAGTTGCATGTACTCGAAAATTCGTGGTGCACAGTCTCGGGCAAACTCCTACAAGGCCTTTAGAGTAGATTACATTGGGTTTGGCCAAAAGTAAAAAACTAGGGGTTGCCTGTTAAGACCAACTAACACTACTAAGAGGATAAATATTCATCATCAGAGGAACTATGTTGCCGTTTAGCTGTGTATCTGCTAGTGACAGGTTGTAGATTTGGATTAACTGGAACTGGAAATTTATGCACGGAGCTAACTACTGTCCTCTCATTTATCATTCCAACTTCCTTGCAAACGCGATCAAGAATCATTAGGAAGTCTTTGACCACCATGAAGGTTCTGAAAGGGTGAGCCTCTTCTCTAGCTGAATCTCCATGGAAATACTCGGTTATTTCCTTCACCAGTGACATGGCCAATGCTTCTTGAGCTTGGAGCCTTATGATCTTCTCTTCTGCTATTTCCATAAACCTGTTCATGAACTCAGAGAATTTTTTAGTACTGCTTTCCTCTGATCCAACGGCTTCAATGTATCCTGCAACCTCAGTAATGTTTCCGATCCCCTTAGAAAGCTTTAAAATATCACTGTGGAGCACTTCTGAATCCATGGCAGCAGCATTTTTAACATTTATAAGATCTGAACTAATATTGGAAACAACTTGGAGGCCAAGTTTCCGGCACATAGCGTCATCATTAGTGGTACACTGTTCGTTCTGATTTCCTCCGGAAAGACGAGTACCTTCACCTTTTATAATCTCCTGAACCACAAAATGCAAAAGGGTTGTTTTCCCATCTGCTCCCTTTACATCTACAAGCTTTAGGAGTGTGTCAAGTTTGAAGGCATGAGCATCTCCCCTGTTTGTCCCAACATTCATGCGGTTACCCGTCTTCAACACGGCTTCCAGAAGCTTTAAGAACATTCTGCTACTTCTCAACTCTTCACATGCTGCCTGTAGTAGGAAAGCATTTTAAAGACATAATGCACAAGTTTTCTTCTGATCTAAATCAAAATTCTTCTAGTGAATGGATCATCAATAACAAGTAGAAGTTGACGATGACTTAAAATAGTTACCTCTAGAGTATCAAATGACTTTCTGAGGTAGTCGACCTCATAATCAAAATTTGATATATACAGCATAGCGTCTACCCTTTTGAATGCAAAAGGTACATCAAGCACTGCTTTCAGAAACTTCTCTGCTGGCCCGAGCTTGACTGGAGAATCATCTTTGTATTCTTTTAGCTTACGTTCTTCCTCTTTGGATGGAGCCATCTTCAATAAAATCTCAAGGAGCTCAGTCCCAATAGTTTCAGCATTTCCTGAATAGAAGATATAACTTGTTACTGCTGTCTATTCTCCTAAATCCAAACACTTAACAAGTTCTACATACACTTGAACTTCTGCCTATTGATGAAACCAACAAAGAACATTGAGTGAAGGTAAACTTTTTACATGATTTCGAAATCCATGTACTGAAATCCTTGGGAGCAAAGGAGCATAACTTTTAGCACGATAAGCTACATGATTTTGCCTCGATCAATACTAACACACACTTCCATATTCCATTTTTCAGCTCTTAATTTTCAATTCAGAGAGATTTAACTAATATAAACCACCAAATGTAAAGAATTCTTACAGTATCAAGCATTTTAACCTATTGTAGTAGGTAATCTTTCTTATTTTCCAGCTTACAAATCCCGATGGTTACCCGTAGTTACCTTTTAGGTCAACCTACTAGCATAAGACTGAATATATTTAAGTTAAACTCTTCAAAGAACGGTGAAAATGATGAATACCTTCTAAAAGGGCTTCACATATTTCCTCTGTGGTTACATTTATGGCCCTCAGCAAAATTGCAATGTTCTGTGCCTTCTTTGGATCAAGTACCCTATTCTCTTGGCTCGGTGAGGGAACAAGACGTCTAGCTGTGTCGTTTGCATTCAAAGTAGGAGTCTTTAAAACAAACAGTGTTTCTATCATCTCTTCATTCAACCTGCAAATAAATCAGTTATCAGTTCTATTCAACTTATACAAACAAAAGGCAATCAATACATGTGATGAAAAGTTTAACAGATTATCATACTTAAATGAGCTTGATTTCAGTTGATCCCAAACCATTTCGCGATCCGAACTTGCTCTCACTTTATCCCAATGCAAAGTTTTCAACTTTGGTTTGGGTTCCTCAGTTTTCTCATCATCCTTCTCAATATGTTCCGAAATAGAAGGCAACTCCATTGGAGAAACCAATACTGGACCCTCAATTCCCATGGGTTTTAAAGGAGATTCAAGAACTGGAGGGTTAAATGCTGGCTTTGAAAATGGAGGTGAGGGTGTTTTGGGGCTTTCCATATTCTTAGAAGGCGGTGGTGGAGGTGGCGGCGGACGTGGCGGTGGTGGTCCAAAAGCTGGTGTGGCTTGCTGTATGTGATTTCTGATTCTCGCCGGAAACTGAACATCTTGATCCAAAAGATTGAAAATTCCCGGAGATGAGGCCATGCTTCTGGTTGAATATCTCTCTGGTGATAATGGGCATGGCGGTGATGGTGATGGAGACTCTGCAAATGGTGGCACAATTGTCGCCGGTGGCGGTGGCGGTGGAGGTGGATACTGAGGTGGTGGAGCGGTGTCAACAGCGACCAGTTCCGGTGACTTGGGTCTTACACTTTTCCTTTCCGGACTCAAACTCGCCGGCGGCGAAATGCTCAGCGATACAGACCGGACCGGCGAACCGGACCCGGAACTCGAGGATGAACTCGAAGAAGATGAGCTACATCCAACAAATTTCTCAACTTCAACAGCAGAAAAATCTCTCCGGGACAGTGAGTCACCTCCGATTGAACTCTCTCTACCACCCATAGATCCGGCAGAAGAGTAAAAATCCACATCATTTTCAGCAGCACCTGAGAAAAACCTGGTATTCCCATAACTCTGTCTCAAATTTCGTCCATGTAACGGCGGCAATGGACGGAGCTCCGGCGAGTCCATTTTTCTCGAAGAAGGAGCAGAGCTAGTGTTACTACCATTACGATTCTGAGCATTATGTGTTTCAACTCCGCCATGTGAGCTAGCAAGAGTACCCAAATAGAGAAACTCCGAACTAGTTTGAGATGGTCTTTGAAGCTTAGGAATACCATTATTAGCATCATTCTTAGCACTATCACGACTCAACCCATTACCATTTCTATCAGATCTTTGAGTTTTCTGGTCACTCTGTTTCCTTCGCCTTCGTATATGCAAAAAGATAGCAATAGATAGAACAATGACAGCAGCAAGAACAGAGATAATAGCAGTGACAATGAGTTTAGTTGAAACAGGGTTAGATTTGGAGGTATTTGGAAGGATAATAGAAGAAACATTTGCAGGAACAAAATCAGTAGGGGAAACAGGGGGAGGTGGAGGAGAAGGGTAAGTAGGAAAAAAGGGGTTATTATCACTGTTATCAGGAGTAGTAGTAGAGCCTTGAAAGGGGTACTCTGTAGGGGCTGGAGGAGAAGGTATGGGAGGTTGAGAAGATGGTGGTGGTGAGTCTAATGGGAAAAAGGGTTCATGGAGAACACGGCGGTTGTTTCCGGCGATGGCGGCGGTGGTGACGGCAAATGATAAGTGAGGTGAAAAACAGAGGAAGAAGATGACGAAAAAGGAAACCACCATTGTTAACAGATTCTTTTTTCAGAAAAAAATGAGAACTTTAAGAAACACTTTTCGTACTGAATCAAGAATCAACAAGAAGTTCCTTACTATTGAGCATATATTTTATTTTATTTAGCTTACATTATTTAATTTTTTTTGTGAATAATCAATCTGCTCTGTTCTTTGTGAATGTTCAGCAAGATTCTTTTTTTGGAATTTGGTCAAATGAGAAATGGTAAATTGCTGAGAGCATAGGGGCGGGGGAGTTGTCTGTGTTTACAGTGAGGAAACAAGACAGAAATTTGAAGAGAGGAAAAGAAGAAACCAAGAGAGTGACAGAAAGCAGAGGGAGAAAACAAAAACAAAAAAATCTAAGGGGAGAAAAAGTTTCTGCGTGTGTGAAAAGGTAGAAAATTGGGGAAGATTATGGAGTAATTATTGTATTAAAAAGTACATTCATGGAAGACAGAGATTTTGGATGGTGCAAATCCAGCTAATTTTATTCTCAGCTGGTGAGTGACAATGCTGCCATTGGTTGGATTGTGATGCGGTAGTGAGACTAATTCATCAATTTTAAATTTAAAACATATTAAAAAATATTATATTTAAAATAAATTGTATAACTTTAATACAAATAACGAACATCGAGAAAAAGGAAGAAGACAGTGCTACCAGTTGTTATGAAGTGATGATTCATGCAACGATACAAGTTGAGTTATTACGCCGTATCTCATAAGTCAAATGGCCCCCTTTTTTAGTTTATTTTTTCCCTCCATGATCAAGCCACTATTCACGAGTATTCAAAATTAAATCATAATTAATAATTTAAAATTTAAAAAGTAATAATAAGTTATTAATTTTTGATTAGTGTGTTAATGTTTGAAAGTAATTTAGAATTTTATAAATAATAAATTTTCAATCAAAAATAAATTCTTTAATGTTTTTTATATTGGACAAATTAGAATTATTTGTGTTTTTTAACAAAGGCGACTTTATATTCCGAGAAATGCGAACCTCTGATTAAGAATGAATGATTACTTGTCACTCCTACACAATTCTAATAGATATGGATGTGTTACTCTATCATATAAGTGAGCGGATCCACAGTCATATGTGGGGATGCACATTAAAAAGTTAACTTTGAAAAAATCACGTGTATACACGTATATCTATTTTGAGAAACTGACCAAAACTAGATATAATTAACTGTGCATTCATAAAAAATATCGAAAGGAGTGTCCTTATGTTGCTGGTACAAACAAGCTAGAAGTACCACCCGCGAGATTAGAGTTCAAATCAGTTTGTCTAAAAATAACAATGGGTTTTTTTTTTTTTTGAGGAGTGGGGGGTGGGGGCGTACGTGAAGTACCATAAAAAATTATTCTCTTAAATACATCATGACATTATATTGTAGAGTGACAATAATTTAAACTGGATTAATTTTCTTGAAAGAACAGAAAGGGCAATGTGATTTATTTATTAGTAGTGGATTTTGGATGCTGCGCTGCATGGTTCATACTTACATTGCATTGTTATTATTTTACTATAAATAAATTAAAGTAGTAAGGGCTCGTTTGGCCATGCGATATGGTATCATGGTATAAAATCATGATATGATATCATAATATGAAATTATGAGATGAAATTGAAGTTTTGTTTGGACTAGCGATATGGAATTTGTGTGTTGTATATACTCTCATAAACATAAGAATCTCATAAGTTGTAAAACTATTAAAATAGTCCCAATTGTTTATTCAATCTTACCAAATAAACAAAAATTTATAAAATAGCATAATAAATTATTACAAAGTTATTTGTTCTCCACTTAAGTAATTGTTTTATCTAACTTTAATTCAATAAAAAAAAATTGAACATAAATTGTAGTGTACTAGTCTTTAATATAATCATCCCATATAGTACGAACAATTTTCTCACGTTTAACTTGCATTTCTCGATCATGTGACCGAGAAGACGAACCAACATTGTCACTTTGAGTTGTATTAAATACAAAATGGTAGAAGTAATAAATTAGGTGTTTGAGTAAATGAAGAGAACAAATTTATTACTCAACAATCGGTTGGTGTGAGTTAAAGTGACTATATATTGGTGAGAATAATAAATTTTATGTCGGTGAGAATAATAAATTTTAAAAAGTAATGATGTGATTATAAATTTTATTTACATATGAAATAAATGGTTAGTAGATATAAATGTGAGGTTGTTTTAACAAAATATAAACTTGTGGATCAATTTTTGTATTAAAAATATCTCAAATCATGATATGGAATTTCCTTATCATAATTTTTGGAGAATATAGAATCACATCTCATGCTATAGAATCATGAGATGAAATCAACATAAAATCACATGTCCAAACGTTGATTTTATCTCATAATTTCATATCGTAATATAATATCCCATTCATGGCCAAACGGTTACTGTTCCTAGAAGACACCAATAGTATTGTACATTTTTTTAAAAGCAGCATAATTTGACTATACAGAAGAATGTGGCCGACAATGATTTACAAATAATATTTTTATTTAACCAAAAAATATATTTTTTATAACTTCATAGACATTAGTATTCTCCTTAGCCAATATTTAAATCAACATAAAATCACCTCCCACGTACATTAGGTATATATAAACTAGTAATAATGCACATTATATTATGTTTCAAAATGAGTCATCAAAACCAAGGAAATAATCCACTCTCTTTTTTTATAGATTTAAGTTTCTTATATGCGTTATCGATACAAAAATTTTATAATTGAATTTCACAAGTAAAGTTTGAAAAAGATAGAACTTATACAAATTTTACTCATTTCAGAAAGATAAAAAGAATATATATGTTCGACTTAAATAACGCACATTAAATATATTTAATATTTTTAAATATATTTATCAATGCATCATATTTAATATTATTTTATATACCCCTATCAAACGACTTATAGAGTGTCCATTAGTAGTATCTAAACAATTATTAATTTAAAAGTAAAAAGTTGCAAATTGTAACTTGTTTTACTTATTGTTTCAACTTTAGAGAAGACTTTAGTATAACGGACTAAACTAAAGTAACAAATAAATTAAATGTTTCTGATGATAGGTAGATCCATTTCTTTAATGCATTTATTATCTTCTATCCGTATAATATTTCTCATTAATTTAACTAATACTTCACTTTTTTTTTTACTTAATAACTAATACTTCACTTATTGAAGTTATTATAGTGTTTTTTTTGTAAAAACATAAAATCTTTTAGATATTTTAGAACAAATTTATCTTTTGCTAAAAGTCCAAAACAACTAGTAATATTTGGGACCGAATAAAGTAATAATATAGTACTCAATCACACTTTATCATTTTTAGTTTTTGTCCAAAAGAAAATGACGCAATTTTATATTTAAAATAATATTATTTTCTTATTAATAAAATAATTTATAACCACACAAATTATCCATCGACAACAACTCATAAGTGTTATCTGGAGAGGATAGAATGTACATATATCTTATCACTATTTCTTGGAAGTAGATATATTGTTTGTGAAAGACTCTCAACTCAAGTACAACAAATTCAGATACAAAGAAAAAGGATATCGTGAAGAGAATATAGCAAATAACAAGGTATTAATGTAAATCCTATTAAAAAAGGGTCGAAAACAATAATAAAATAATGTGATAATCAAAACACAACAAACAAAATATTAGAATAGACACAAAACATCTATCATATATTTTAAATAAATCACAAATTTTTTCAAAAATTTATTTATATCATATTAAATAATATTTCATAAATTGAGACGGAGAAAATACGGTATCATGAAAACAACTGACAAATGAGTCCAATTATCATGTGAATCTGTAGCAGTTCATCAGTTCATGGAATTGGAAGAAGTAACCATTTTGGACACTCACAAACATGCAAAAGGCCTTTCAGAAAAATAAGGATAAACTATATAATAATATTTTGGAAAAGTTTCCCATTATTATAATATTTGTTTCTTATAATAAAAAGTTTGTCAATATTATCATTTTAGGACAAATACTTTCCCAATAATGTAGAGCTACATGCATGGACACATATAGGCGCTCCTATTTCTTTACTAAACAAAATAATTGGAAGAGACATGAAATAATACAATTAATCATTTAAACACAATAATATTTACTATTTGTCACTAATTGTAAAGATTTATTACAAATGATAAAAGTATTAAAGTAACAAAAAAGATAAAAATGATATCTCAATGACATGAGTAAAAAAGTTTGAAGAATCTACTAGCCGTTTGTCCCAGAAACAATTGGGAAAATAATTTTCTTGAGTCGATAGTTTATTAAAAACAATTTCACCTTATAAAAATAAGGATAAAATCTGTGTACACAATGTACTTTATCTTTTCTAAATCGTACTCGTAAAAATAGATTCTTGTGCTCTAATTTATTTTTCTGAATTCCGCACATAACAAAAGCTTAATATATCAATCAGTGTTTGTTTTTTTTTTGACATTGAGTGCAATAATTATTTACATTATCGTTGCATAAAGTTGAAAGTCGTTTTACAATTAGCATACCAAAAGATAAAGAAAAAAGTCCTAAAACAACAAAAAAAGCTTTAGTGGAGAATCTCTCTTTATATAATTACTTTTTTTTTTATCTTTCCATCATTTTTCCCCTTTGTATGATCTAAAATTTGTCCGTACTTTAAATCATTTTTAAAAGAAAATTTTCCATCATTATTGCACCTATTCAGCATCGCACTCAATTAATATTAGTAGTATATTTTATGTGGAATTAATAACGATTTATTAATAATAACCAAAGTGGTGAATTTAATTATTTATTTGACGAAGAAGAGCCTACATAGCTCGATGCTAGCAATGTCTTTAAGCATTCGAAATACGTCGGAATTAAAATAGATATATTGTTCATGATAGAAAAGGAGTTAAAGTCCTGCTCCGACCACCGATTGATTCATCAATCTACTTAAAAGGATGCTCCCTCAATTCATTCTTTCTTTAGTTATTTGATTATGCAATATTTATTAAATATAATAAAGAACAATATTCATTTTAGCATAATTCTCAATTATTTTGTGGCATCGAAAATGAAAATATTTCATTTTTCTCCAATTTAGCTTCTATATGACTAAATACTTTGAGTCTGTTTGGATGAGCTTATAATTTTTTACTTTTAAGGCAAATATCATAAGTTAGAACTTTTAACTTGGAATTTTTGACTTATTTTCATTTTTTTACTTAAAAATAAGCGCTTAAAACACGTTTTAATTTTACTCAATCCGCTTTGAATCAAGTCCGCGCATTTTTTCCCCAAATGCCTCGCACTATTAAAAGTATCACAAAGTCTACGTAACTTCTTTTTAAATACTAAGGGCCTGTTTGGCCATGCGATATGGTATCATGATATAGAATCATGATATGATATCATAATATGGAATTATGAGATGAAATTGAAGTTTTGTTTGGACATGTGATATGAAATTTTTTGTGTTGTATATTTTCTCGTAAACATAAGATTCTCATAAGTTGTAAAACTATTAAAATAGCCCCAATTGTTTATTCAATCTTAAGAAATAAACAAAAATTTATAAAAGCGCATAATAAATTATTACAAAGCTATTTGTTCTCCACTTAAGTAATTGTTTCATCTAATTTAAATTCATCAAACTTTAATTCAATAAAAAAATGTTGAACGTAAATTGTAGTGTACTAGTCTTTAATATAATCCTCCCACATAGTAGAGACAATTTCCTCACATTGAACTTGCATTTCTCGATCATGTGACCGAGAAGACGAACCAATATTGTTACTTTGAGTTGTATTAAATACAAAATGGCAGAAGTAATAAATTAGGTGTTGGAGTAAATGAAGAGAACAAATTTACTACTCAACAATTGGTTGGTGTGAGTTAAAGTGACTATATGTTGGTGAGAATAATAAATTTTATGTCGGTGAGAATAATAAATTTTAAAAAGTAATGATGTGATTATAAATTTTATTTACATATGAAATAAATGGTTAGTAGATATAAATGTGAGGTTGTTTTAACAAAATATAAACTTGTGGATCAATTTTTGTATTAAAAATATCTCAAATCATGATATGAAATTCCCATATCATGGTTTTTAGAGAATATGGAATCATGAGATGGAATCAGCATAAAATTACATGTCCAAACACTAATTTCATCTCACAATTTTATATCATGATATAATATCGCATGCCAAACGCCTGCTAATACTAATATAAGACTCATGTCATGACTATATCTTAGTTGATTAAGACTCATGTCATGACTATATCTTAGTTGATTACTTTGTCTTTTTCTTGATTTGATGTGGCTAACTGACTACAAAAGGATGAAAGATGCTTATACCAGAAAAGAGGTAAAGAGTTAAAGATGCTTTAGAATGTCACTTGTAAGATAATTAGAAGTTAATCTTTATATTGGTGAGTAGTCAAAATTCCTAACATAATTAGCGAAAATATCTATATTATAAAATAATTATTAAAAATGTCATCATGTCATTATTTTAGTAAATATAATGTATCCTAATATAATTAATTTACTATCTTTTTATTTCTCAAATCAGTTATCTAATTTGACTCTACTATCGGTTAAAAATAAAATAAAATAAAAACTCCATATTCTAATATTCTCTCTAGGTTTTTACCCCAAATCTCTCCGCTCTCTCTATTGTTTCCACCATTGTTATCTCTTATACTTGTTTAAGAATTTTTTTTGATTCGTACGATTTCAACATCTGGCAATTCTTCGTGCAAATTGGGGTATAATATCCAATTTTGCTCTCTCCTACGTCTAATCAGGAGTCGGACTTACTCCACAACTTCTCTGCTTATTGGGCTTGGGCGGTTTCCTGTGGGGTTCCAAATCTCTGTCGCCGTTCTATGAATGATTCCGAAAAGACTCTTCTTGAATCCATGGAACTTGATGAATCAATTGTCGGATCGAAGTTCTTAATTGTCCATTCATTCTCAATTCTAAATAACCAAAATACAGTTTATTTACGTATTCATTATATAGGTATTCATACTAATTGCATTAGTAAAATAGATTTTGTATTTTATTTGTCTCATTTTGTATTTTCAATATCACTTTGTATACCAACTAGTTTGAATTTGTATTTGTCCTAATGGTATACAATTAGGTTTTGAAATGTATTGTCTATCTTTTCAATTAAAATGAGTATTTATCGTGCCCAGTTTGTAAAAAGAAGTTCATCCGAATACACAAAATCATATTTAAAAAGTTCATCCGAATATACAAAATCATATTTAAAGTAGTTCATCCGAATACATTTCAAATAAAATTATATTTAAAAAAGTTCAAACAAGTAAGGATCAAACACTAAGGGAAATATTATTACTTTTTTTGAAATATTTTTTCCCACGATTCTCTCCATTATGTTATTAAAAGTTTGTATTCTTTCAAATTAAATAAATACATTATAAACAAACCAAAATATTGACATTTTAAATAAATATTGATAGTTTTGACAAGAAATCCTATTAGATGCTAAAATATTGTTGTTTTGAAAATTTTCCGGAACTTTAATCCTTATTTTTTATGTGACGTTGCGAAAGATTCCTCCATGTGTGCAATGTGCCAGTTAGTCATAAATAAAAATTTGAAATCCAGATGTGACTTGTCAATACATGTTCTTCCAGCCTAATAACAGCTGCTTTTGCTTCCTACTTAAACTGCACACATACCAAATTACATGCAATGCATCTATAGCAACAAAGACTACTGTTCCCTTCATTATTGTTCATACAACAAGACAACTGCTCCAATTTTTCATTATCATCATAATCATAACAAGTGTAATGCAAAGTTGAATTCTGGACCAATGCTCATTCTGTCATGAGAAGTGAGAACTCAGACTCTAGCAAAGTTGAAAGGAATAGTGTAATTTTTGAGGATCTGACACGAGTATAACATCATTTTGGAGAGTTCAAGCAATATATACTACAACTATTACTAGGAACTTAGCAAATACTCACCCTTTTCTTGTCAAAGATCACTAATGAACTAGAATTGTCATGCTTCTTGGGTCAAACAACCGGACTAGCAAAAGAAGCATTCAAGCATGACCTTGATCAGATAACGAAACCAATATGGTCACAAGTCAATAGTAAGTGCCTAAAGTTGAGTCCAAATCATCTCCATTGCCTATTTATATAAACTTTTCATACATTGTGGTTGGGCTACATTTTAGTCAAGGATTTGAATAGAAAAGCCAAAAATTACATGTTGATCACTAGGAACATCAAACAATTAGCTTAGCCAAGTCCAATGCAGATAAAATTGGACAAACACACAAAATAAACCTTGATTTCATCAAGGAAGGAGTTATGTATCTCATTCTATCCTAGTATATACAAGAAGTGATTCCATTCATGACCATATAGCGACACCTTTTAAAAAAATTCTCTGCAGATGCTTATTGCTGTTGAGAAGTCAACCTTCAAACTCAATGGAGAAGACAAATGACAGAAGAGCAGACCAACATTCATCTCAACCTTCTCATTTTATTACCTAAAGCTCCAAATGGTTAAGACTCAGCCTTGAGATTAGAGCCCTCAAAAGAGGGAAACATAGAATCATACAACAGCATGCAGCAACTTGCTAAACCTGAAGATGGATCAAGTTCCTCACCATCACTGCCAACTAATGGGAGCCCTTAAATATATGATATAAGGGAGTACCTTGAACTAAAACATCCTGAGGCTATTGAGGGCTCTAATCTCTGAAGATGGATCAAGTTCCTCACCATCACTGCCAACTAATGGGAGCCCTTAAATATATGATATAAGGGAGTACCTTGAACTAAATCCATCCTGAGGCTATTCTGCATGCAGGAAGGCAAGAAATATTATGCTACATATAGAAAGGACTATGATCAGCACCTCTGCTCTTAGTAAAAAACCCAAGTTGATATCAAGAACACTACATCAAGTAAACTTGGCAGATTATACATGAAGAAAAAAAGAAGGGAAAATCACAAAACGCCCAAATACAAAAGATTATTGACACTACGCTTTTCTTATTACTTCTTCAAATGCTTTGCTTGTGACAAAAATTCCACACAGTGCCAATGTTTTGTTTCATTTCACACCAAATTAGGGATTGAAAAGTTACCTTGTGAAGAACATCAGGCCACAGGGACCTTCAATCCACAACAGAAAAAGTATTGAATAAGCATAAAAAGATCAAAGCACTTGACATAATTCCTAATATAGAAAAACCTAATAGCTTTTCAATTTCAAATGAAGCAAAACATGTGTTCAATGTTAAGCAGCATATGTCATGAACAAAATAAACTCTAAAATCATTAGTTGCACGTAAACAGATGATCATTATAGAAACCGGTTTAAGGTGAAACTCAGAATGGTGCAGTGATTGAACAGGACACTTATTTGAATAAAAGTTTTACCTTTCATCCACTGCAAGTTGTTCTAAATTCAAATATTACATACTCGTCAAACATGTCCTTTTTAGCCTTTCTACACACACATATATAAACCTTACAATTTCTCTTTCTTATAATTCCACCGGCTATTCAGTAAATTTTTCCACCATTATTCCAATAGCAAAGTTGCTGAAACATCCGGGGGGGCGGGGAACTTGTTACAACTTCCTTTCTGTGCATGAGACTTGCACATAAATCCATTTTAAAGTAGCCAAATTTCTAAGTTCCAACTCATATTCATCATCTAAGTTGGAGAGGATCCTCCTTCAATGAGACACTCAGTTAGTTGCAAAAAGATATGCTTGCTCAGTTGGTCCAGTTCATTTACTTGCTTAATGACATCTTGATCAGGGGATCAATTTTCAACGACACACAACTGAAGATGTTTAGTAATATGCACACACATACATATGTAGACTGGGGACAAAAAATCATCCCAAAAGAAGTATACATGATTATTATTTGATTCCAATGAGCCAAAATAATAATAAATAAATAGAAGATACAAAAATACCTTGGAGTTTGGCATATCATTTGATTACTTCTGTTGCTTTTCTTTATAGATGTAAGCAGTACTCCAGTATGGTTTAGAAACTTCCATCCTTTTCCAACTAGCCTTGACCAGTTTCACCTTATATCTCCACCAGCACATTGAGGACAGCAGAGACAAAAGTTTACATCTTTTATGCTCAAGGACAGTGCATCTCAGACACTTCCATGATCACATATCCACCTTACCATAACGAGTTTGAGGCTGCACCCATGCACCAATAACACATTTTTCCTCCGTCTCTTTGCAAGATGGAAAAGAATCTCTAACAGCAAACTTTTTCATGAATGTTCAAAATTTTCCAAGATATGCTTTCTTGTACCTTATTCTATTGTGAACTTTTGTATCTATCACTTTAATCAAAAAATTTGTTCTAAAATATTTATCATTTCAGAAACCAAGAAAGGGTTAATTTGTTTTTCCAATTCCACCTTTACTACTAAGAGGGCGGATATAGTCAACAACTAATCATTTGAGAAATAGCTAAGGGTAACTTAGTCAAATACCCCTTATCATTATGTTAATGATAGAAAATGGTTTTCTCAATGTGTGTGCCAAAACTTTAAACGATAGATGAAAAGGAAAAACAAGTATAAGATAGTTCCACCTGACTTCCATGAGGAGAAAATTTTGATTTGATATCCAAAACAGGCAGGAAAACATTTTGTCAGACATGCAGATGCCTCCTTTATCACTGTAGAGGCCAGACTAGATGCATGCCTACTTTTTCAAGGTGGTTATTTAGAAAAGGGGGGAAAATTGAAGTATATAAATCAAAACGCCAGATTGCGCTCATGAATACGCAAAAAAGTTTGATGCATCTGACCAGTAATTTCTTCCAAGGAACAGTCTCACTCAAATAAAGATACAGATGTCAACACCGGCGCATGCCATAAAGTTCTTCAATTAATGAATTGATCAGGACATGAACTTCTGATATTTCACAATTATAAATAAAGGAACCCTCCAAATTCTCAACTGCAAAATCTGGGACAACATAAATTATACAACCACACGCACAATTCAGCCGGCTACCTTTATTGAACCAATCTCATCAATCTTTGAGCTCCTGTGCTGCAACATTTTAGCAGGTAAGATGAAGGGACAATTAGTAAAAGGTGAATGTATAGTAAGTGTAGGGATTAGATTGCGTACAATAAATTTATATCACAAAACTAACGTTTGCAAATATATAAGTTTCCTCAATAAAGAAGGTTCAAAATATAGTAAAGAAAAATATTATATGAATCCAACATTTTTTAGTTACCTTGCTTTTCTTGTGTTTGTGGATACCGTTGAGATCCTCCTCGTCATGCTTCCTTTTCTGAAATCAGTTGAAGAAAAAAGATCAAAATCAATGAGTTCTTTTATCCCTTTTATTACCGTGAAGTATGACTCTTTGATTGCCAAATTTCAAGATGTTGCAAATCAGGGTCGAAGTCAGCAAGGGTGAATTTTCCACAAAGCAACTCAATAGTTAAGTACCACCCGGCAAGAACTTTTTTTTATAGGTCCCACCCGGAAAGAACTTAAAACAAAAAAGGAAGTATCAAACTATCAGAGCGGAAAACTATAAAGTCAACACCGCATTAAGGAGTCGTTTGGTTTGAATTCAAGTTATGATGGGATTAGTTATGATGGGATAAGTTATGCTAAGATTATTTTTTATTGAGTGTTTGGTTTTGTTGTTTTCAAAATAATAAATCTTAAGAACAACATATAAGTTTACAAAAATACCCTTCATGAATGTGAAAAGTAATGTATAAAAAGTGTTTAAAGGGACATTTTTGTCATTTAGTCATTTTATCCCGGGATTACTATACCACCCAAGGGAAGGGATAACTTATCCTGGTACTAATTATTAACCCCGGGATAAGTTATCCCGGACTTGCCAACCAAACAACAAATTAAGTGGCACTATAATTTAATCCCAGGACTATTTGAAGTTATCCCTCACACCAAACGACCCGTAAGTAGATTACACAAAATTCAAACATGAGGTTATTCTTAGAGTAAAGGAGAGGATCAGAATTTTACCAACTTAAAATATATGTATCACTAAACTAAACCAAATAGGACCGGACTTAACAACTTTTCGCCTCAATAACTTAAAAAGTCAAGTGACAGTTCATTTCAAAGACCTCATGTTCGATGCCTAGAAAGCTGAACCTTAATAAATCTCAATATTGTTCCCACTTGATCATACAGAGGCAACTTGTAACAAAAAAGGATAATGTACAAATGGATTAAATTATCAAGTACAAATTCAGGAAAGCAAGTGCAACAGTCAGCACGATGGTACTGAGACCTGTTGTGAAATTTGTAGTTTCATCCACTTTAAAAGATTCTATTTAGTTAAGATAATTTGAACCAGTCTTCTAAACTTCTGAACATGAACCTAAGACAATATCCAAAGTTACAACATACCATGAGAATCATCATTTTTGAAACAAAATCATTTGAGTTTAGATGACAGCAGACCTTTTCATGTTTCTTTGAATGCTCAGCACCAGGATCAATGTGGCCACTTTTATCTTTCTTTTTCTCTTTGTCCTTGTCTTTACTCCGATCTTTATGACGATGTTTGTGCTTCTTATGCTCTTTGTCCTTCTCCTTGTCTTTGTCCTTGTGTTTTTTATGCTTCTTCTCCTTGTCTTTCATCTCGCTCTTAAATTTTCCAGCTATAGTGGGGGTGCCTTTGTCAGACTATCAAACACCATGAAAAGACCTACTGATCAGCAACTATTATAACAGGAAAAACCATTTTATGTTTCAGCACATAATATGAGGAAACCCAATTCAAAAGCTCCAAGTTCAGAAATCATAAAGGATAAGAGTGTTGCTTAGAAGCAGGTGAACAAATGGAGTTAAATCATCCAAATTCAAAAGCAGATATCTTACAGGAGACAAATTGACTGGAGCCGTTTCACGTAGTTGGAAGGCTTCTCTTAGGACATCTAAGTCAAACGGCCGGATACATGAACTTGTCTCTCGTGAAAAGGAAGTATCCTGTGTGAGCTGATCCAACTGCATCTTCTCACCTTTCCTAATTTCTGTGTCTCCAACCACATTATGAAGATAATGTGTATCGGAAATTGATAATGGAAGCGACCTCTTACCAAAGAACTCATAATGAGGCAACAATTTGAAGTGACTAATAAGATCACGAGCACCTGTGAGTTCTCTTGGCCCTAACAATATATTTGGACCAAATCAACAACAGCTATAAATTATGTATATCTTTATCAAACATGAACACATTCTAAAGAGGAGAACAAAAATTGAAAATTATTTAGTCTATAACAAAATATCAAGATATTGATCTAAGGAATTTTACAAACCAACTATATCTGTGAAGGAATACGCAACACAAAAAATGGTAAAAGCCACAGATGCAATCTGCAGTCAGTTGGTAATAAAATGGTAAGCCTGCCACAACACCTCTATATTCATTTGCCACTACGAATTCCTCTGCTATCAAGATTATGTTCATTTAACACCTTAAGAAGCTTAACTAATGCTGAGTGTTTCTCTTCTTCTTCTTTTTTTGGTTTTCAGAAGCTTATCTATAAGCTCTTCCACATTCCACAGGTCTCTACAGTAGCCTATGGTTTAAAATCTCAAGACTTGAAAGTGATTTCTTTCTAGATTGAACTCTATTCTCTCTCTCCTTTTTCTTTTTGCTCTATCAGTTCACTTAATATTAAATTAAATATGATGGTGCATCCATTTTCCAAAAAGAATTACTTATAGCTTGAACACCCTTCATAAAATTTCTGGTCATGCCACTGGTATCATTGTAAGCAGAAGAAGTCGGCATAAATGAGTTGGCAATAAAACAATAACTTTATTTCCTGCAAGTAAGAGCAAGAGCAATAGGACTATAAAACAAAATTTCAGCAGCAAATAAATTCACCATCAGCAGTCTGAGCAAGAATATCAATCAATGTGTCACATTCACCTTGATTCTAAGCCTAGGGATGCAATAAAGAGCATTATTCATCAATTGCATACTAGTCACATGAGTAGACATGCAGTAGTCAACATGTGTAACGAGCAACGAGACTGTATGTCCCTATTTTTATTTTTTGAGGGGAAAGGTAAACATGTAAAAGTCTTACCTCTTCCAAAATTCTTGCTATCTGGATCCATCAATCAGCACCAAGTATATAAGTAGAGCATTATTTCCTGGAAGAATCAGTAGGTAAGACAATCCAGAAATATCTAGTGCAGCAAAGGTCAATCTACTCATATGACTAGAATGCAAACAAAATGGCATTGGAGGAGGACAATTGGCAGAATGTAAACATAATACAACCATAGTGCAAAATGAAAGAGCTCATAAACCTTGTCAGTATCATTTTCAAATAAATACTGCCTTAATGCCATGGATTTGGCAGGGGCTACTACCGCCTATGTTCAAACCAGAATACCAAGAGTAAAGATAAAGGGTGCTAAAAGCGACACTAACCGAAAGAAAGACAGCTTTTATCTGTTCAACTAAGGAGAAAACTTATATAGGAGCTGGCAGAGAAATCATTTCATATGCAATTTCTATACCTCTACTCTCAAGTGGATAGGGAGGTCTTATTTGATCAAGCATAGATACAACAAAAAGAAAATTGAAGTAAATAATAAGGAAAAAGAAAAAGAACAAGGACTCAGATTGGTCCTAAGAATAGTGTCTCCCGTGTACAATGGCGTCTAAGTTATTTAGAGTGCATAGTGTCCCAAGAAATTGTCTATAATGACGGCCAATGTTATCTACTGCACTAAGTCCAACCTCTCACTAAATTGTGTATAATCAGCCTAAAGATTAGTTTTTTTTTTTCAAACAGTTACTTCACAAATGCAACTCAAACAGTTTTTTAAGCCTAGAGATTAAAAAAAAATTCCAACAGTAACTTCACAAATGCAACTCAAAACAGTTTTCTCAACCTAAAGATTAGTTTTTTCCCAACAGTTACTTCACAAATGCAACTCAAACCAGTTTTTTCAGCCTAAAGATTAGATTTTTCAATAATTTACTTAACAAATGCTACTCAAATTAACACTTTGATCCTTGACAAGACTGAATGAGGAGAGAACTACACCTCAACTTACAATAGAGAAGAAAAAAAACTATCAAAAGCTAATTCCAATACAATTTGAGTTTCAAAATTTCACACATCCGCATATCAATGAAGAAACACATTGATCTTTGATGTTAAAGACTACGTGATCCCTTTCACAATCTAACATCAGTACATAGAGAATTCAAATCTCCAACTACGAAAAAGAGCTTACTCGATCAAACTGAGGGATATCCAATCCAATTGAAGAACGAAGCTCGTTTGTTCTCCAATTGAAGATTCTCTTGAAGCAAAATAATCGAAATTCAGGGCTTAGGGTTTGCAAATTCTCCGTAAGCTTCGTATAATTGAACCAAAAGAAACCCTAACTTTGCAATTTCGCAGAGTTGAAAAAGTATTGGCACCAATTACGGCGTATTATTATTATTGCGACATCGTAATATTTATATTTATTTAATTGGCGATGTCGTGACTTTGTTTCCTATTTGTGTCATGTTGACATTAATTGCCCCTGTCTGACCTGGTTTCTGAAGGAGTTTATTGTAATTTTGACTCAATTTTTTTTTTTTTTGCTTCAAATAATATCCACTAATATGTTTTTTTTTTAAAAAAGTTGTGACTCGAAAAATCCACTAATATATATTTTTTTAAAATTATGTGAGAATTTTAAAAATATATAATGTGATTTTACATAAGTTAACAAAAAGTATGAAAAATGGCATTGGTTATTGGTAGCAACTAGTATAACTAAATAATGATGTTACATAAAGCAATCTTTTTTCTTTTTTTTAACTGCCTCCGATGATCACTGATATGAAAATACATAACGCAGTTTATGCTTTACCCTTTTTCTTGCTACTGGTTTATTCCTGTCCCACTTCTGAAATAAAGAAATAGTTACTTCAGATTATGCAAATTTCGCAGATTGACAATACTCTAAAAGTATTTTGAATATTTGATTTTAAGATTCAAATTTGTAAGTAAAAATTACTTTCTCTTAATTTAGATACTATTTAAATAATCAATTTCCTCTCTCCTCTCTCATATAATCCTAGGAAAGATCGAATAAGACTTCATTTATAATCCAACGAAAATCCCTGCGTACTTATCAAAGACAAATGAGATCTTCAATATATGTGTCCGGGTGTTACTCAAACAAAGAAGAGTCTGGTTTGGTCTGAAATCAGGCACGATCCACTCATGTACTGCTAAGTCTGGAAATAGCATCAAGCGAAGATGTCGTTATGTCCCTTAATCAATCAAATGGTCTTTTGACCTTCATTTGATTCCAAATATCAGCATAGATCTCATAAAACGGTATATAATGTTGTAAATCTTACGGAAAAATACCTTCATCACGAACACTTATATTAAATTCGCCAAACCTTGTACTTCACCACGAACTTTTGTAGGAAATTCTCATAGCTTGAGGCGTGTCGAGAGACACTATCCTTAAGGATATTTCACCCGGTATAGATGTATCCCCCAGGATTCAACAAGCTCTTCTAGTATAAAACTAGGAGCCAGAAACTAACAAAGATTCTTTAAAACAAAACCCAGCACAGTAGAATTGTGGTTCGTTATCAGTACCTGTTTTAAAGCGATATAACCTCCATTCCCCTTCGACCGGTCGTAAAAGGAGAAGAACTGAGATAACAAAGTCAAGGAGATGGAATCAACTCAATAGAATTAGGTTTTTTTATGACTGCTGAAGTGACCGAACGAAATGTTGAATCTTATTAGTCAAGCGCGCTAGCTGCAATCCCTAATCTAAGATAGCGTGATGCCCCCAATAGTCGATTTACCTATAACGCTAGTCACTACTCTCACTGGGGCTAGGAAGTAAGCCCCACAACCTTCCAATACATAGTTCCTTGGTTAGACTGTCAGTGATAATGAGAAGAACCTTCTTCAGATAACCTCCTCGAGGAACTTTTTGGCATCACTGGTGAATGAAAGCCCCCCCTATCAAGCAAGAAGGAAGCAGCTCTTCCCACATATTATTATGACTTTATGAAAATTATTTTGTGCGATCGAAATATCTCCTAAGTTTTCCTGGCGGGGCATGCGCATAATGGCAGTACTCCTTCCCATTTCTTCTTTTATGATCTTATCTACTTGAAGGGGGCGTATAAATTGGGTTTTTGGCTCGCAATAAAGCTAGGGTCCTGATCGAGCATAAATCTTATCTTCTAGCCCAAAGGAGGATAATCTCTTGAACATTCTAGAAGATGGAACCTTTGCTTTTGGTTTAGGGATCATGGGTGGGTGATGATGACTACGCAAACGTAGAACACCATGGAAACTTCGCTGACTTTATCATCAACCTTGATTTCGCTACGCTCAATAAGAAATCCCGTTGAGTTCTAACGTTTTCATGTTGACCAGGTACAGCATATGAGTTCGATCCATTAGGTTCTTTTTTTTTCCAGAAAAGAAACGAGAGTTTACCCACATTCGAAGAGTGCCCTGCTCTACGAAAGGAAAACGGGCTCGGGAGAGGGGGAGTCGTGCCCA
The DNA here is from genome assembly GCA_029582245.1 of Solanum etuberosum. NCBI lineage: Eukaryota > Viridiplantae > Streptophyta > Magnoliopsida > Solanales > Solanaceae > Solanum > Solanum etuberosum. The sequence continues at coordinate 13,036 of JAJONR010002638.1, read as the reverse complement.
TTCTCTATCCGGGCACAAGCAGGAACATCAAAAATAATGGAAAGACGAACTCTATCAACAATAGGGGGCAATTCATAGTAAAAAACTACTAGACCTTTTCCAGAAGGGAGTTTCGAAAGGCTGTTAGGGCTTGTGGTTGGTTATTAGTACCTGTTTTAGAAGAAAAGGAAGAAATTTCTATTACTCTCAATCTCTACCCACATAAGATTAGATAATAGTATATATAATGGAAACATATGATTATCTCATATGAATAACATTATGGCAATATTCAATTGCCATATTAATAAGCTACCAACGGCACAATGAGTGATTAATGTAGGAGTAAATTGGCTAATTAATATTGTAATATAGCTGTCAATCTATATATATATAAAGCCGAATGTAGAATCGCTGATGTGGCACCCTCCAATGGCCAGCATTTGCAATTATCTACTTTTTCTTCTTTTTTTTAGAATTATTTCTGAATTTTTCCTTAAAAAATAAGTACATAAATAAGTATTGAATAATAAATAAAACTGCCATTTTAAATGAATTAAAACTGACAATTATGATTAATTATTACTGGCTTTGCCCGTTTCTATTCCTAACATTAATGTTACTTTCTCTTCTCATGTCTTTTGATATTCCAAGTATGGAAGAGTATCCATATAAATTTGAGCACAATTGGATATACATTTTTCATAATCATCCATTTTTCATTACATTTTTCAAAAAGAATTGAGTGAATATTAATGCTATAATTTCTTCTAATATTATTTTTTTGATTGCAGATTTATCTTTCAATACTTTTGTCACTCTCACAAATAATTCTCATGGTAATCAAATATATATTTTATGTGTTTCTGATTTAAAGTTTATATGAATTACTTGAGTGAATGTTAATGCTATAATTTCTTCTAATATTATTTTTTTGGTTGCAGAATTATCCTTCAATACTTTTGTCACTCTCACAGATAATTCTCATGGTAAGCAAATATATATATTTTATGTGTTTCTGATTTAAAGTTTATATGAAATTCTCAAAATTTCAATAGTCACTTTCTTAATATACCCAGTAATCGTTTATGTTATAATAGTTACTTCACCCTCTTTATTTTTGACAAAAACTTTTTTATCGAGTTCATTTTTCTTTTTATGAGTGCTTGACAATCTCCATTTTTCTTTACTATCTATTTATTTATATGTTGATAAAGTTTATCTACATATCATTTCTTTTGTATTTTTGTTACTCGTTATTTTCTCTTTTGGGGGAAAGCAATGATAATGTGGATTTTCTCAAAAATACAAAATTGAACTTTAAAAATATTTTCTAATCATTGAATGATATTGTTCTAAATATTCACTCTTTTCTCATACTTTCATATTATTTGGTTTATAAAAGTGGTCAGTTTTGCTTTTGAAAAGCTAATGAGGAATCAGATCATTAATAATCCTTCTTCTTTGTAGAAATGGTGCAGTATTAGTCTGTCAGATATTTTCCGTCTATCACTAACGGAAGTCGCTCATATGCGTGATTGCATTAAATTGATATGACCAAATTTCTCTTTTCTAGAGGTAGAAGTGATTATATTGTGAGCAGATTTCTTCATTATTCATAATCTCCATATTATTATGGTGAGCAGATTTATTTATATAGTAATTATATTGGTGTTGTCTCCAATCTTTTGATAGGGTTATTTAAAATTAAACACAATCAAAATTAATAACTCAAATTGACAAAATATTATTGAATTATTGATAACAGTTTATTAAATTTATGATTCTGTAAAAATTAGCTTTCCAAATAAATAATGAAAGGGTAGAGTGTACATACATCTTACCTCTACTTTCTAAGATAAAAATATTATTTTTGAAAGATCATTTTCTTATCTTACCTCTACCTTCTCGGATAAAAATATTATTTTCGAAAGATTCACGGCTCAAAAGAATTTACAATTCGCTAATGGTTTAGATTATAATGATTTTTGTGAATTATTAATTCTATAACGATTTATGATTTTTCTTGACTAGTAACGGATAATTTGATAATAATTATTAAATTACAATTTTATGCTTAATCGGTAATAACAAGCTCTTATTTTAGACGTATCTTTCTGAAATTCTGGATAGTTTACATGTTTTGCGTTGTTAGATCAATAGTTACATATTAATAATATATAATATATATTTTTAGGTTTTTCGTAATCTTTTCATTTGTACTTCTGGATATGCATATTTAATTTTGATATTGATGATATATTTAACTTTATAATATATAATATTTTGGATGTTGCATTCTGTTGAATTGTCACTCAACTTGATTATGTTTAGATATTTATTTTAATTAAAAAAATTAACAGTTAATTGACAATCAATAAATTAATAACCCATATCCTAATAATTTTTCTATAATGATATAGTATTTTTATAAATTAATAAGTCGAATTAATATATGAGGTGAATATTTATTGCGAATACCATGAATCCTACGGTAGAATTCATACCACTTAAAATTTATTCATTTGGTGACCTCAATAATTAATCTTTACCATCTTAATGAATGGACAAATGGAGCTAAATGTGTAACTTGACGGAAAATGTTTGGAAGATTAAAACCGCACCATTTTTAAAAAGGAGGAAGACTATTAGTGCTCCCTATAAAAGGATCATTTTGAGTCTTAAGGCAAAAATAAGGGATAATTTTGATCCTTTTCTCGGTTTATTTCATCAAGTTCCTCCTATAGTCAAGTTTAAAGATTTTTAAAATAGTTGCTTTCTTTATTTTGTAGTAATAATCGAAACTTTATATTTTACAGTCAATTTTAATATATTTTTGGACACCCTCTTTTCCTAATTTTGTAGTTATGATTTTTTTTCCCTTTTTATTTTTAATAAAATTTTGTTCATTTTTTTTTGTGTATTTTAGTTTATAAGGTTCTCAAATTGTTGCAAATGAAGGCTTTGAGCAATTGAGAATTACCTCATATGTTTGAAAAAGGTATAATTTTAAATGGAAAGAGATGAAGTATTTTTATTAGTGTTATATTATTATTATTATTATTATTATTATTTTTATTATTTGCTATTAATTTAATATATTTGTTAAATAGTCCAAAGATTTCATAAAGGCATTCAGTACCATTTGTTTTTTTTACTTTCTACACATCAACTAAGTAATAATATTTTCATATGTTCTAAAAATATATAATTTGAGTTATACTAACTTTTTAATATCTTATTACTATTCTTCAATGGGGTATGTTTTAATAATATAATTAAAACGAATTTATCATTGAAAATAGTGTTTTTTTAACGTTAAAGGTACATTTGAGGCTATGACTATATTAGGAAGGATTTACCAAAAGAACTATTTACCGTCGGTGCTTCCATAAAAAGAAAAAGAAAAAGAAAGTGAAAGTATTTTAAAATAGTTCGATCATAATGCATTCTTCTAAAATATTTGTTATTATAATTTCTAATCAATCTGATCGTATCTAGGGTTTTCATAAGAGCAATAAAAATCTTAAGATGTTTCCACGGTTTCATCTACAAATTGTTGTTATTAGTTTCAATCGACGATCTTTTAAATCGTATGTTCCCGCTTATGATTGTTAATACATTTACTTTCATTTTAGATTAAATGGATTAGAGTTAATTGTAAATTCAACTAATCTTTTTATGACCGCGCGAAGCGCGGACATATTCCCTAGTATTAGAATATATGGAAATAAAGATAACAGCTATATTGACATAAAATAATATTTCTTTTCAAGTATAATAAAATAATTCCTTTTGAGATACTAGAATCATTTTTCCAACAATCCCCTACATATCTCAAATGGAATATTAAGGAATACAATGAAATAAGAAGTTTTGCTGGGTTTTCACATATGAGTCTAATGCATCGAATCTGGTGTCGCGTAGACTATGAACCAGACCTAGGTAGAAAAAGATTAAACTTACAGAATAATTGGTGAAGTTTAGAACTTCTATGAACCAATAATTCTTTTGTAAGTCCAGTGTCTTATTCTATTACATTATACTCGCACAATCTTTGTCGTTATCGCGGTTTTGCGCTAAGAGGCCATGCGCGTGTCCTGGTATTCATGAGTGCTCTAGAAATCTGTCACAATTTCATAGAAGCAGCACCACTTCACACTTATATAGGTCCAATCATCAAGTGTATTCTGTAGAGCAATATTACACCACCTATAAATGTTATGACTTGGATTAAGAGCTTAACTCATCCTCACTTTGCCTTGCAAACTGTTGCACTATATTCACACATCATAGGAGGGACATGACTTTATAGTGTCTACTTGATCAACTAATGACTTGTTATTACCCATATGAACGTAATTCATGGGATCTCCAATCACATAGGTTGGGTTACCATCATTGTTGATCTTCTCAAATGACTAAAGGTCTTACTCCCCTCGATGTTTCATTAGTCAGTGAATTGATCAGATTCACTTTCAACTACACATTATTTATTTATGTAAATAATTCATCTCACTGCAGCTGCTTCTTCACATTGTGTCTCAAACACATGTATCTAATTTAGTCACATAAAAATACACACTAAGAATTATCTTAACCACTTAGTCTCATCACCAATCAACTCCACAACAATTAATTCTAATTAATTATTTTTATATTATGACATTCACAAAAATATACCAACTTCTTTTACCTTTTTCATAATATATTGTACCTTTTTGTACAACAAACTATTCAATTTATTTAGTATTGTACTTATCGTATCTCTCGTGTCTTACCAAAGACTCTTTTCAAGATAATGTATCAAGAATCAATATCATTTTCAACAACAAGAACATTGGAAGTTTTTCACTTTTAAAAACTAAACAATACTTTATTTTATTTTTCCCAACTCTAACATTGCATTCAATCAAATCACAATTGATTACCACAAATATGTATATACAACATTATACTAGGACACAATCAAAAACCTTAAATCCCTAAGGTCATAATACATCATTAACAAGTAACCCCTACACTTTAAAATATTTAATAATAGAAGAATAACCTTTTTTACAATTCATACCATTTTCAACTTTGTATATAACATGCAAATTTATACAGTAAAATATATATAAAAAAACTGCATCTTAATCTCTCAATAAATATATGTTCATATGTCTAAAGAATTTATTTATAAATATAATTTGCCACCTCTAATCGTTTGAAAAGATTTTAAACTCTGGATTATAATAAAGACCACATTCAAAATTATTCTCATGACAATATTATTTTCTTGCACTTACAAACATCAGAAGAAATTTTCACAAATTGAATTCAATTAACAATTTTCAAAAGATAACGTTAGCAAGGAATTCAAACATAATTAATATACCAAAGGTACATAAAATATTAAAATAATGAATTTACAAGATATCAAATTTATTTTATTAATCTAAAATTAAACTAAATAAACTAGAAGTCTAACACGCCAAAAATTAGCTCAATCAATCAAGTATAAAATATTCATTGCCCTAACAACATTTGTAAACACATTGTTAATCTCAAATAAAAACTTCATTCAATTTTTTTTCTCATAAATCCACAAGCATTAATCTAGCACAAATATTAAAATTATGTATCATTTCAAATAATGCCAATACTTTCATATGTGAGTTTAATAGGAAGAACTTTTTCATTCTAAGAACTTCAAGTAGTTCTAGAATCGCCAACATATATAGTTTTTTCTTCTTCTCCAATTTGGATGTAGGACACAATAATTTTAGTTAGCACAAATGTACTCAACAATACAAAAAATCTAACACCCAATTTCTCACTTTCACATATTAGCCACAAGATTCATTTGAGAAATGACCACAATAATTTATATCATCCGCTTACACAAATTTACATTTACTTAGCGGGATTATCATTCTCCAAATCATCTTCTATATTAAGGACATAATGCCTTAATTTATCACACAAATATCTATTATAATATAGACATATCACATACCTTATTAGTATGAAGAATTCAATTGACCTCCTGAGTTCCTCTGTTGACCCAAAATAACTAAAAGTCATACTTCAAACATTCAACCTTGTTAGAATTTTGCAACCCGCTCATTTTAACGTCCACACCCAAACAATTAAAACATCTCTTCAGCGTTACATTTCGGAGAGATAAAAGAGCACTAACAATTTTGCAAATAGTATTTTCGTAGGAATAAAGTATATCGAAATATCTTTAAGATTATTGTAAATTTTACGGAAAAATATCTTCATCACGAACACTTGTACTGAATTCACCAAACCTACTTCACCACGAACTTTTGTAGGAAATTCTCATAGTTTGGGAAGTGTCGAGAGACACTGTCCTTAAGGATATTTCACCCGGTATAGGTATATTCCCAGGATTCAACAAGCTCTTCTAGTATAAAACTAGGAGTCAAAAACTAACAAAGATTCTTTAAAACAAAACTCAGCACAGTAGAATATGAAAAGAGAAGGACGAAATTTCTCTTACTCTCAATCTCTACCCACATAAGATTAGATGATAGTATATATAATGGAAACAGATGATTATCTCATATGAATAACATTATGGCAATATTCAATTGCCACATTAATAAGCTACCAACGGTACACTGAGTGATTAATGTAGGAGTAAATAGGCTAATTAATATTGTGATATAGCTGTCGAATATATGAAAATAAAGATAACAATTATATTGAAATAAAATAATATTTCTTTTCTAGTATAATGAAATAATTCCTTTTGAAATACTATAATCATTTTTCCAACATATAACCCTTAGTAAAAACTAGATAATCTATCTTGATATAAGTATAATTCCAGCAAGTGACGTGTAAGTCACACAAACATAAACTTTATTATTGTATCAAAATTCTCCATTAAAAAAAAATGTTGAAAGAACCACACCCAATAATATTACGCAAGCCATCTATCTTAAGCATCAACGGTTGATTCTATATTTCAAATTCATAACACAGACAAATAAAGTGTTGATCCAATCATGCAAGATTAGCAGATTGACGACATTTTAAGAGTGTTTAACTCTAACACATCAATTACGTAAAATTACTCATCTTAATTCAAATACTATTTAAAATAATCACTTTTTACTTCCTTAGTTCACTTTTACTTCATTACTTGTCCGCTTTTTTAAAAATAAATTTTCACTTTCACTTGTCACTTTCAATGTATCAAGATTATTTATTTTTTTACATATTTTACCCTTAACATTAATTACTCATTCCCAAATCATTTCTCAAAAGTCAATCTAAACATCAATTATTACGAGTATGATAAAATAGTAATCTCGATCATTATTTTTAATGGGTGTGTTATATACGAACAGAATAAGTAAAAAAGAGGAAGGTTTATTTTACTATAAACCTGGATTAGTATACTATAATTATTAGTTTAATTAATTAAACAATAACTTAGTATGAAAGAATCAAGAATTTAACCGCGAAATTATCTTCCTCCGTGAACGATCCCAACTCCGCCGTCTTCCGCCACTGATCTTCGAACCGGGCAATCCCCGGAGACTGTATCTTCTCCGTACTAGAAAAAAAGAGAGAATTTGGAAGTTTTTACAGATAATAAACTGTCCAGAGCAATGGCTTCCCTTACAATCAAAGCGATTTTCTGTATGCAATTGCTACCTTTGCTCATCGGAGCTTTTTCCGTTATCCGAATCAACGGCAGTTGGGATGTGGAAGAAGGATTGCTACGAAGGCAAACCGGACACCCGAGAGAGTTTGATTACTTCAAGCTATCTCTCTTATGGCCTGGCACGGCTTGCCGGAATACCACCAAATGCTGCTCTTCGAATGCCTGTTGCCGGTACTTCTCTTTTTTCTTCTTTCATATCTCAAATGATTTTTCGTAAAACTTAGTCATTCAGCTGATTGACAGATTGTAAAATTAGACTAATTGTCGATTGATTTCTTCATTTTGCCTATTTATTCTCAGATTGTAAAATTATATCATGTCTAAGGAATTTTATTAAATTAAGCTAGTTGTGTGTTTTGTAAGGATTTCATGACATTTGAAAGCAGAGTCTTACCTTTTTTTGTCTGTTTTTTTTCAGCTCAAACTCACCATCAATATTCACTATTCGTAAGTTATTCCGATTGGGAAGGATGTATTTATATTTTGTTTTCATGTTGTGCAATGTGAGAGGTAGAATTGAATAAGGTTTCTCGTGCTTCAGATGGACTTTGGGCTGATTACAATGACGGAACTTGGCCTGCATGTTGTTCTGGCCCCCAATTTGACAAGGAGCAGGTATATTGCTAACCCTTTTCCCCGGACCACCTTTTTATTCCGCGAGGACTGTTTGAAGAGAAAGTTAACTGGTGGAACTGTTGTTGCTTAGATAAAGACCTGTTTGAAGGGAGAATTGATTGGTAAAACTGTTAATGTTTAGTTAAAGACCTGAAGCACGCTCTTTCATGGAAGATGGGCGCGTGCTTTCGTTCCCAAAATATTCATTTATTTTGACGGTAGAGCAGTTTATTGGCTTTGAAGGCTACAAATAATTCATACTCATACATCTGCAAGTGTTGGTGGGATTTAATAGGGTATTATGTGACTGAAGATCTGTTTATATTGTTTGTCAAAACATGTTGACTCCAAATCCAGAAACGCTTGTCACAGAGAATAAGCTTCGAACAAATGAAGAATTTCAAGACAAATGTGAAATGTTTGGATTTGCAAATGTTGTTATCCATTCGTAAGGAGGTTCCCAAAGCTTATAACTCTGGAAATTAGGATTCGGCAAAGTAACATGATGCACTACTAGCATCCTACTTGCACTTTTATGACAGATCATTCATTCCTATTTCTGGTTTTAGTTGACGAGTCTTAAATTGCATATAAGTTTGCCTTTCGTGGTGTACAATCTGTTTTGTTTGAACATTCATTTCATTCTACTGGCTATTAGTTCAAAGTGCTACTTCTTTTTTCAGTCACCTTTGATCAATCCTGAACTTTGCCTTAATATAGAAGGATGTCTTTTCTGAATTTAATTATCAAAAATTTTAAGTGTATGGCATGCATTATTTGTAACAGTTGATTTGCAATGTATTTTGTATTAACTTGTGATTATTCAGAGATATAAAATATAATTTCAATAGAAGGATATACTTCATCCAAACAAGTGTCTAACTTTTTGAATTGTATGAATGGGATAACCCTTAAAGTTAATGTGCTCTTGTTCGTGATTTTGGACTTCCCTTTGTTGTTAGATATAAGACAGTGTTGTAAAGGCTTTTCATATTTAAAAAAAAAAACGAGTGTTGTAAAGGCGTGTTTAAGCCCTGAAGCTGAGTGTATGGTTGGCCTAGGTGCTGCACCCCGCTTAACTGGTGTTCAATGCAGCACCAAAGTGCTAAGATATGTTCCTCAAAAGCGATGGGTTCTATCACAAAGCAGACATCGTTAAACAATAACTATATATGCCAGTAAATCTCTATAACTGTTGTTTGCCGTTATTGTTATTTTTATTGCATTACATTTATATTATTTCGGTACCTTTTTCATCTGCAATTTCTTCACTAAAATGGACAGTTTAATAGAGCTTTGTGCTTGACACTAGCGGGCTATGGAGCTTTTATATGCCTTTCTCCTTTCACGATACTGATTTAAGGTCCTTGCCTTGGATTTTTGCTGGGAAATGGTATCACAGTTCTGGCTTAAGTATGCAGATACAGTTAGAATGTTAAGCCTCAATATCTTTGCTGGCAAGTTGCTTAGTAATATATTTAATATGAGCATCTGGAAGTTCTTTACAGAAGGATCTGTGATAATTTTGAATATTGAGAATTCAGCAGATGAGACTGAATAAAGAAGCTTCTATTTCTTCAACTCTAAGGGACATCCATTTCCTACTGCATATTTATATAAATATTCACCAGCACTGAGTCTGAAACATTTTGTCTTTTGAGCTTACATATCCATTCATTCTGTAGATTTCAACACTGCGTAGGCCTATGAAGAAGTACTGGCCTACTTTTAGTTGTGAGGCCACCTCAACTTGTCATCATGAAAAAGGATCATTTTGGGCTCATGAGGTGGTTTTTCATTGTTACTTGTACTAATGATTGATAAAGAATTCAATACAATTCAAGGAACTAACATGTCCTTCTTGCATTTCTTTTATGCTGACTCTGGAGATATTCGTTTTTAGTGGGGTAATCTCTCTTTGCCTTATTTTATATTCAGTTTATATATATCTTGCAAGATGACTTGATGGCTTTGATCAAGATCTTTGATTGAAATGAGAAGCAAGATTCTTTACTTACCAGAACGGTGTATAAAATAGGAAGTACCTTATTGCTGACATCTTCTAACATTATTGGTTCCTTCTTCTCCTGGATATAATTACATTAACATTTTACAGTCCTTGTGCATTCTCATTTTTACATTATCTTTTTTTTTTTTTTACAAGTCAAAAATAAAAACAATATCATATGAAAGTTTGCGGATAACTAAGCTGAAGTTAAGGCCAGTCTGGAATGTTATTTTCTACTAAATGTGGGATAACTTTATTTGCCCTTTACCCTATCTCTTGTCTGGCAGGAAATAGAACCCTTAAAATACTTCAGATGGATAAAACTGTCATTTTACTTCTGAAGCAAGCACCTAACCGTTAATATGGAGGTATGGAGAGGATAAAATAGGGGTCTTACCTGTTGAAATGTGAACATTGTCATGAACTATGTTGCTTGGACTCTTCAAAAATATTGACGGGTGTGTGTCGGATCCTCCAAAAATAGTGTATTTTTGAAGGTTCCGATACGGGTGTGACAACATTTTTGGAGAGTCCAAGCAACTTAGGTCTTGAAAGAGAGGAGTTTTTGATTTGTGTGATACATAAATTTAGTTAGTTCATGTACTTAGGATATTAATGTTAGGACATGTGTATGGTTGAATACATGTATTTGAGAAAAATGGGAATGAATTGAATAAATGATGGTACATGTACTGAACTAGGTACATTTGACCAAAAAAATAATAGGTACATGCTAGGATAGTCCTACAAAAATATTCAGATATTATAGCTATTTTTGATAAGCCAAAATGAAGTCAAGTTGGTAAAAGTCCACTTGTCTTCAAAGAGCATTATTTATTGAGAAAGCAAGTAGAGTGAAGTAAAGGAGAACCATTTCCTCCACTTGTCTTCAAGAGAAAATGAGTCACTGAGAGTGCTCCTCCACCCCTATTTTCCAACATTACCAACCTACCAACTGCAACCTAAAATTCAAAGTTTTGTGTTTGTTACACTTGTAAATATCTGATAGAGACAAAAGTCAGACTAGTAGATGTTTCTTTTGTATGTAGTGTGATCTTTCATAGTTTTATGTCATTGTTCGCAGAAAAACACGGGACATGTTCTTATCCAGTTGTCCATGATGAGTATGAGTACTTCCTGATGACTTTGAATGTTTACTTCAAATATAACGTCACTGTAAGTTGATTGTTATTCTATTTATTTACTCCAATAAACTTTGCCTTGTGTATTTTCTATAAGATTTAAACTTTGAGTTGGTACTTATTTGCATCCCAAACCCCACCTAGTGGGATTTCACTGGGTATGTTGTTGTTGGTACTTATTTGCATATATTCAGTACTGGGGCAAAGAAATTGTTTGATGTGTCAGATACAACAGCAGCTTAATAGCTCATCTTGAATATCTTGGTTATTATTTTATGTCAAAACTTAAAATCACGTATGTTATCGATATCTTTCCTAAGAAAATTCCCCTTGGTCAATGTAAACTTTTAAATGGATGATCGTCGACAATATCAGATATACAAGATTGTGGTTACATTTACAATAGCCTTCTGGAATTTATTTCATTGCAATAACTTACTACTCATTAGAGTATCCTTTGTCAAGATGCAAAATATACCAAGAGGGTTAGCAGTTGGACTTTATTATACTGAAAAAGTGAACACTTCCTCTCATCTGTGCTGAATTTTTTCTTAATTAACTGCATCATAACTTTCTGGATATGTTAAGCATTGAATCACTTAACATTCTTTTTGAAATGTCACTACAGCTTCATTTCATTTGGTTGAAAACTTATATGTTGTTCCTCTTACTCATATAATTACATAGTGTGGTTGCCTGGTAGTTGAGTCCACTACTGATGTACTCAAAAATTGAAATTAACCAGGGAGTTCTGTTTGAAGCCGGGTATGTACCCTCAAATTCTGAGAAATATCCACTGGGAGGCATCATTTCAGCCATTCAAAATGCCTTTCATGCAACTCCAGAGTTGATATGCTCAGGCGATGCGGTGGAGGAACTAAGAATATGCTTCTATAAGGACTTACAGGTTGGTTCTCTCTAATCCTCTAAATGAATAATTGCAAGAGTTGCTTATTGCAAAATTACTTGTTTATATAAGGTGATGTGGATGGCCTCATTTAAGATGTTTGTCATTGTTTAGGCAACGAGATCATTATTATGTCTTTCAATAGTGCACTCCTTGTTTGTTGTTAACTTCCTTTCTGTCACGCCCCGAGCTATCCCCTGGACGCGGACACGGGACCTAGGATCACGAGTGACCCCAAGCTAACCCTGCTGGCATATCATAAGCATACTTAAACAGAACTGAATCAATAAACACTGTGCGGAAGCTAATCATTAGATAAATCTGAAATGATGGGGAATACCCATACTACATCTGAATATATAAATGCGGAGAGTATTACAACAACTGAAAAGTCAAACACAAATACTAAAGCTGATTCTAACTATGTCTGAAATAAAGCCTCTAACTGACTAGAAATGCTGGGACATGCCCCAGCTAAATCTAGCAAAAACTGAAACTAAGACTAAAAGCAAAGGAAACATGTCTGTCGTCCTCGGAGAATGAGGACTCACCACTGATACTGCTGAGCTGAAGATCGGGAACCGATCTATGCGTGATCTGGAAGCTGAGAACCTGAACCTACATCACGAGAAGATGTAGCGCAGAGTATGCGTCAGTACTTGAAAGGTACTGAGCATGCAGGATAGAGTAAAGCTGAA